>NQII01005819.1:69138-95369 GCA_002778355.1 Clitarchus hookeri | reverse complement strand
ATATATATATATATATATATATATATATATATATATATATATAAATAAACTGAATTGATGATATGTACTTTGAAATTATTTGTTATTTGTGGGCAAACAATTCCATCGTTAGAGGTGAAACATTAATTTTATTTAAAATAAAACCTAAAAATCCTCAAGCTAAATGTGAAACACTTTTTCCCTTGTAGGATTCCTTCCGAAAGCCGGAAACCAAACCGTATCTAAGATTTGATGTAAACGAAAACGCCTTGACAGTATGTACCGACTAATTAATGAGTGACGCAAGGGTTTTATTGTGATGTTTTTCCCCTTCCTTTTTAGATCATATTAACCTTTGTCCAACACAATGTAGTTTTACTGCTGTGGTTCAGTTTAATTATGCGTTATGCAAGCACTGTGCGCTGTGAGATGCAGAGCAAGTCAGCTGCAGCAGGATGCGTTCTGAAGGTGCTGATTAGGAGATGGTTATCCTCCGATAATTGCCTGCGCGCAGGTAATCCTAAAGCAAACACCAGGTAAAGCAATCTCCCGACTCCTCATGATTAACTGAGGTTCAGACTGGAAGACGGTCTCCACCATGGAGGAGGCGCAAATGCCATGTCTGCAGTGACCTATTTCCGAGTCCTCAACAACGAAAGAACACCCTTGACAACACATTTGTCAAAATAACGTACCTTAAATACGTGGTTAGAACATTGTTTACCTAACCACCTACTTTTCAAATGTAAGTACTCTTTCAAATGTCAACATCAATTCAACACAAATATTGTTTTACCGCGATATAAACACCACCTTAATATTGACAGAACAATGAGAAGGTAATGAGCTAAAGTTACATTTACATAAATAGCTTAACAGTATATTACATTAACTGCAACATCAGTTACTGACGGCTCACATATAACAAAAAAATAAATGTTGTAGTAATATTAATACTGTTGTCAAAACATTAGGTTTTTTTCTGTGTAGCGGCGCTGGTCGCAGTGTTTTCAATATGTCTGTCTATTGCCCGGTATCGTAATGTAGGGTATTTGGCCAGACTGCACCAAACCATTATTGTTATCTCCATCATGAAGTTCCAACACGTACTCTGGCTATTAGAAGAAAAAAAACGGGCACGAAATATTTCCGACTCGTGCTTCCGGAACGAAAGCATCGGGTTATCCCGCAACCGCTTCCATCGCAACAGTTTCGGAAATTAGGCCTTGGCGTGCGGAAAGACTGCGGCAATCATAAGCCCGAAACAGCGTCTGCTCTTGGCAAAAAAAAAAAAACTGACGTCCGCCGTTTGAAAAAAATACACTGGTGAAAATGTGCCCGCTCTTTCCCGCTGGGGCACGGTCTGAACGAATGGAATGAGGTTGGTATCTAGTCGCAGAGCAGATAAGTGCACAGAGGCGAAACGGAGTGGCCGTCATTTTGATGTGGGCGTCCCCATTCTCTGATTGGCTGTGCGAGGCTCTATAGAATGGATCTTGTGTATGATTAGCTACTGCATTCTTCGAAAGGTTCCGTATTGGCTGGGCTGCCGGCTGGAAAATACGTTACCAGGGCGGTGAATGACGAAAGGCGTACTGACTTGTTGCTGGCTATAGCCAAGTGATACGATTTTGCTTACGCGTGCGGTTTATCACAGAGAACTTAGAAATACAGAGATGAAACAGACACTTATAATGTGAACTCCAACCACATACGCCAGCAAAATGGCGTCAATGTCCAACAAAACGCTGGAAAGTTGTTCGCCAATCAGCACCTGGTAACCTACTCGCCAGTAGGCAGTCCAGCCAATAGAGAACCATTGGCAGCATGCAGTGGCCAATGAGACACGAGGCCCGTTTCTATAGCATCGGGTGGCCAGTCATCGAATGGGTACGCTCACATCAAGGGAACCGCCATGCCATTTCGTCTCTGTGTTCAGTATCTGCTCTTGTAACTGCGCGTTGCTTCGGTAACGTTCGCGGCTCACGGAGAAGGTTCAGTATTTTCTATTTGCGAAGTTTGGTTCATTGTTTCACTATTGCGGACATTTCTCCCGTTTATTAACTACACGCTTCCTAAAAATCATCTATTAATTTAATGACATTTCTTACAGTGCAAAGTAAGAATTTCAGGAAACGTCACACTCTGCATCTTTTAAAATTTCAGTGAGACTTCATGAACGCACAGAAACTGTCTTTACGGTAACGCTTTATAATCATTGAAAAATGGCTTAAGTTAAAATAACTGACTGAAAGAACAAACAATAGTCCATTTACGGTTACTTCCAACTTTACTGAAGCCCTGCTAAAGTTATACTTTCAGGCTATTCTTCCGCCTCATGCAAACAAAGCTTAACCTAGTCTAGAAAATTACACCAAAGTTACAACGCACTATATTCGTGGGCACTAGATGTAATAATAGTTTTCATAAGAACTATTTCTTACTTGGAATTACTTTTCCGTTTTTAAATGATTTTTTTTATTATTTTATATATTTTGTTTATCTTAAATCCCTTTAATATGACGTGAAACTTTTTTTTAACCTTTAGGGATGCTCTTAGTTTATTAAAGTCTTGGTGTTTTAAGAAAACATTTTGGTGGATTTATCCAGACTTTATTACTTGGGGCTCTGTAGTATACACTGTAATGCTCATAGCCCGTGCATCCGTGACGTCAGAACACCATCTACACTGGTTAACCCTAGTTTCAACCAGGGCTGGCAACAGTTCTTGTACATAGGTGGCCAGCAAAGTGTACTAATAACATGCAACTTTTTTCACAAATGCCACACGATGAAATGACCGGAGAATAAGAGGGAGGCCGGACACTGACTTGCAGCACCGTAAGGGCTGATGATGAACAAGCTGGATTGTCGTTAAGCAGCGATTCGGGTTGTAGGGACTCACAGACACACTACACGCGAGTTTAACTAGCCACTTGCAAACAACATTACTACGTGTTCTACAGACATCACGACACTACAACACGCCAGTCGGAAGACTGGTGGGGAGCTTCACTCTGTCGCCGAAAACACATACACGTGAATTTATTAAGATAACAACAGTGGTTAACAGCTATAAATATGGGCCCGCAGCCCAGCTAAAACATATACACGGCTGCCCACCGCCGGCTCAATGATTTGACCCCAAGTCTGTCGGGCTGCATTTTTGTTGAAAACCCACTAAACGAGTTGTGGGAACTTCGGTTCCTGATATCGAGACAGCGCGGCCTCCCGGGGGCACATGAGAGATCGGCGGCNTTTCGGCCTCGGTTTGCTTAGGACGCTCGCGGGTCAACTCAAGTTTCGCTCCAAGAAAAAGCACAAAAAGCAGTTGTGAGGTAACATATTTATTTGTTTCGTATCGAAAAAGAAGGCATTCTACTCATATTTTTGACGCTATATACCCGTTTCTTAAGTGTCCTTCACGGCAATGATTAAGAAATTAATAATTGTGTAGAACAATATTCAAATTTTAAAAACTGAATGTGATGTCGTTTTCCCCAAACAGCGTTTTTGCGTAANGGCAATGATTAAGAAATTAATAATTGTGTAGAACAATATTCAAATTTTAAAAACTGAATGTGATGTCGTTTTCCCCAAACAGCGTTTTTGCGTAACCATATGTCAAAACCACGCTTCCACTAAAATAATGAAATGTTACACACATACGGAAATTAAAAATTTACACTAAAAAAAATGCCATGGTTCAAATATATTACATCGCAATACTGGACCGTCTGCTTTACGTAGCATGGCGAAGCACAGACATAATTTTAACCAATGCATTCTTAAATAAATTGTGTGAAAACAAGTATGGAATTTTAATTACTTTCTGTTTTTATCGTGCTTTCACCTTATCTATTTGCATAGGTATGATGTTCTACCATTGTGGAAAATTGTTATTCTCTTTACAGAGTAAGAAAATGTCCACACCTTCGTAAAAGTGCTGCAAGATCCGATGATAACACGTGGTTTTATAATCAGTGTACCGAGAGTACTGGGCTGGGAATATAAGGTAATTGCAAGAGGTACTTCACGATATCTATAAGGTTTTGTGCTGTTGAGCGCTTTAGAAACCTTTGATTAGGATCTACTTTTATACCTTTTTTGTATCCTCCCACAATATGGAAAATTAACATCGCCATGAACCGTATCACTAATGCATGCGCCGATAACTTTTAATTGTGAAATATTTAGGATCATGCGCGTGTTACTAAAAATGCTCATTTTTACTCATATGCGAATCAAATAGAAACAGAATAATTTCTGCGAACAAAAAATTTTAAAACCACGCTTTTAATACGACGTTAAGTCATGGGATACTTTTTGTAAATCTTTGCCAACTTTATCGGAAACATGGCAGTTCAGATCAGTATTTTTTTTTTTTTCAAAGTTTGACTACAAATGTGCTCAATAAAACGCGAACCATCTATTTGTAAAGAAACGAAAAAAAAAAAAAAAAAAAAAATATATATATATATATATTTCTTTCTTGAATGATTGAATAAAACGTAATTTCATATTTTAAATCTGTGGGTGCGTATGCATTGTTTCTAAAATAATCTTTACTAAGCATACATTTACAGTAATTAAGCTTATTTTGTTCAATTGTTCGTTAACACTGTTCTTGGTTTATTTGCGCGTTTCAAAAAGAGTAAAACAGTTATTTTGACGTTTAATTATGCGGAAACTGAAGACTTTATTGATGTTTTATTTGAGGAGTTTGACATCACTTCAGTTTGAAAGGACATTTCACTTACAGCTTACACTTATTTACGCAATACTGAAATGAAATAAAAAAAATTATCTCAAACATGTTAAGTCTTTTTCCCGTGAAACTTACCAAAATGCACACGAACACACACACACACATACACATACACATATATATATATATACACACATATATATATATATATATATATATATATATATATATATATATAAATAAACTGAATTGATGATATGTACTTTGAAATTATTTGTTATTTGTGGGCAAACAATTCCATCGTTAGAGGTGAAACATTAATTTTATTTAAAATAAAACCTAAAAATCCTCAAGCTAAATGTGAAACACTTTTTCCCTTGTAGGATTCCTTCCGAAAGCCGGAAACCAAACCGTATCTAAGATTTGATGTAAACGAAAACGCCTTGACAGTATGTACCGACTAATTAATGAGCGACGCAAGGGTTTTATTGTGATGTTTTTCCCCTTCCTTTTTAGATCATATTAACCTTTGTCCAACACAATGTAGTTTTGCTGCTGTGGTTCAGTTTAATTATGCGTTATGCAAGCACTGTGCGCTGTGAGATGCAGAGCAAGTCAGCTGCAGCAGGATGCGTTCTGAAGGTGCTGATTAGGAGATGGTTATCCTCCGATAATTGCCTGCGCGCAGGTAATCCTAAAGCAAACACCAGGTAAAGCAATCTCCCGACTCCTCATGATTAACTGAGGTTCAGACTGGAAGACGGTCTCCACCATGGAGGAGGCGCAAATGCCATGTCTGCAGTGACCTATTTCCAAGTCCTCAACAACGAAAGAACACCCTTGACAACACATTTGTCAAAATAACGTACCTTAAATACGTGGTTAGAACATTGTTTACCTAACCACCTACTTTTCAAATGTAAGTACTCTTTCAAATGTCAACATCAATTCAACACAAATATTGTTTTACCGCGATATAAACACCACCTTAATATTGACAGAACAATGAGAAGGTAATGAGCTAAAGTTACATTTACATAAATAGCTTAACAGTATATTACATTAACTGCAACATCAGTTACTGACGGCTCACATATAACAAAAAAATAAATGTTGTAGTAATATTAATACTGTTGTCAAAACATTAGGTTTTTTTCTGTGTAGCGGCGCTGGTCGCAGTGTTTTCAATATGTCTGTCTATTGCCCGGTATCGTAATGTAGGGTATTTGGCCAGACTGCACCAAACCAGTATTGTTATCTCCATCATGAAGTTCCAACACGTACTCTGGCTATTAGAAAAAAAAACGGGCACGAAATATTTCCGACTCGTGCTTCCGGAACGAAAGCATCGGGTTATCCCACAACCGCTTTCATCGCAACAGTTTCGGAAATTAGGCCTTGGCGTGCGGAAAGACTGCGGCAATCATAAGCCCGAAACAGCGTCTGCTCTTGGCAAAAAAAAAAAAACTGACGTCCGCCGTTTGAAAAAAATACACTGGTGAAAATGTGCCCGCTCTTTCCCGCTGGGGCACGGTCTGAACGAATGGAATGAGGTTGGTATCTAGTCGCAGAGCAGATAATTACACAGAGGCGAAACGGAGTGGCAGTCCTTTTGATGTGGGCGTCCCCATTCTCTGGTTGGCTGTGTGAGGCTCTATAGAATGGATATTGTGTATGATTAGCTACTGCATTCTTCGAAAGGTTCCGTATTGGCTGGGCAGCCGGCTGGAAAATACGTTACCAGGGCGGTGATTGACGAAAGGCGTACTGACTTGTTGCTGGCTATAGCCAAGTGATACCATTTTGCTGACGCGTGCGGTTGATCACAGAGAACTTAGAAATACAGAGATGAAGCAGACACTTCTAAGGTGAACTCCAACCGCATACGCCAGCAAAATGGCGTCAATGTCCAACAAAACGCTGGAAAGTTGTTCGTCAACCTACTCGCCAGTCGGCAGTCCAGCCAATAGAGAACCATTGGCAGCATGCAGTAGGCAATGAGACACGAGGCCCGTTTCTATAGCATCGGGTGGCCAGTCATCGAATGGGTACGCTCGCATCAAAGGAACCGCCATGCCATTTTGTCTCTATGTTCAGTATCTACTCTTGTGACTGCGCGTTGCTTCGGTAACGTTCGCGGCTCACGGAGAAGGTTCAGTATTTTCTATTTGCGAAGTTTGGTTCATTTTTTCGCTATTGCGGACATTTCTCCCGTTTATTAACTACACGCTTCCTAAAAATCATATATTAATTTAATGACATTTCTTACAGTGCAAAGTAAGAATTTCAAGAAACGTCACAATCTGCACATTTTAAAATTTCAGTGAGGCTTCATGAACGCACAGAAACTCTCTTTACGGTAACGGCTTTATAATAATTGAAAACTGGCTTAAGTTAAAATAACTGACGGAAAGAACAAACAATAGTCCATTTACGGTTACTTCCAACTTTTCTGAAGCCCTGCTAAAGTCCTACTTTCAGACTATTCCTCCGTCTCATGCAAAAAAAGCTTAACCTAGCCTCGAAAATTACACCAAAGTGACACAAAGCACCATATTCGTGGGCACTAGATATAGTAATAGTTTTCATAAGAACTATTTCTTACTTAGAATTACTTTGCCGTTTTTAAATTAATTTATTTTATTTTATATATTTTGTTTATTATTTTAAATCTTTTTAATATGATGTTAAACTTTTTTTAACCTTTTGAGACTCTCTTAGTTAATTAGAGTTTTGGTTTTTTAAGAAATGTTTAGGTGGATTTATCCAGACTTTAATTACTAAGGGCTCTATAGTATACACTGTAATGCTCCTAGCCCGTGCAGGCAGGCAGGCAAGAAAGTCTCCACACTGCCCGTGGCCGTGACGTCAGAACACCAACTACACTGGTTAACCTTAGTTTCAACCAGGGCTGGCAGCAGTCCTGGTACATAGGGTGCCAGCAAAGTGTACTAATAACGTGCAATTTCACAAACGCCACAAGGTGAAATAACCGGAGAATAAGAGCGAGGCCGGACCCTGACTTGCAGCATCGCAAGGACTGATGCCGAACAAGCTGGGTTGTCGATGAGCAGCGACTCGTGTTGTAGGGACTCACAGATACACTACACGCGAGTTTAACTAGCCACTTGCAAACAACGTTACTACGTGTTCTACAGACATCACAACACTACAACACGCCAGTCAGGAGACTGGTGGGGAGCTTCACTCTTTCGCCGATAACACATACACGTAAATTTACTAAGATAGCAACAGTGGTTAACAGCTATAAATACGGGCCCGGAGCCCAGCTAAAACTATACACAGCAACCCACCGCCGGCTCAATGATTTCACCCCAAGTCTGTCGGGCTGCATTTTTCTTGCAAACTTACTAAACGAGTTGTGGGAACTTCGATCCCTGGTCTCGTGACAGCGCGGCCTCCCGGGGGCACATGAGAGATCGGTGGCGGCCGTGGCCGTGAGAACGCCTATGCTTGCAGCACTCGTTATATGCCAGGATGTTGGCGTGGTCGTTTCAGTTGCAGCGTTTCTTGTTCTCGTTAGCGCCTTGCCTTAGCTATCGTTGAACCGTTTCTCTGCACGGCAAATTTCACGCTCAGTCCACAGTCTGTGGGATTCCTGACGGAAGAAAAGTGCCCTTTGTACCGTCCGGAGCTGCATTCGCGTAACCCTGTGCCATCTATCATCTACTCTCGAACTAAATTTGTGTTAGTTCGCGTGGGTCTCACTAGTTCTCGTATATCTCCGCGAGAGGTTCGAGCGTCACCCCGACGTCATTCGCACCTACTCCCTCGCTATTGATAGACGTGTTTTCGTCGCAACTGTAACAAAATTTGTTTTTGGTGAAACATGTAGTCGCAGTGCGCGTATTAATTTTTTTATGTCGTAGAATAGTAAACTTCCTCCAAGAAGACGTAGTTAGTGCAACTTAGGCGACTAGTGTTATTTTGATAACCTGCTGTCTGTGATGTTGGACTACTACAAGTAGCTACTGTGTGGGACTCAGGTCTCCGACACTGGACGTGGTGGAGGTTGGGTTGTGGGGTAAAAGAGGCTCGACCCAGGTGGAGGGGCTGGCGCGGTGGAGGAAGAGTCTCTCTGCTTATGGGCTCTGCGACGTGCAGTATCCGTCCTGAAAGAATGGTCCGTGAGAGTGCGCAGTGAGCTTTTAGTGACATTTAACTGTACAAGGGTTTTTTTGTAATTATTATTCTATTTTCGTAGTTTTAAAACAGTCAGGAATATGAAATGTCGCCTGTTAAGAACAAAGTTATTCATTGTAAAATACGTCAAGTAATAAGTCAAATTGTCAAAAAATGTAATAAACAAAATAAAAATTTTTATTTTCTTTTTTAGTGTCAGTTTTTGTCAGTTAAGTGGCCTGCCTGTCTGGCGCTCGAACTGCGTTGCAACGTGTTCGAAATCCAGATTTTTTTTACGAAACTATTAAACATGCGCACAATATGCTAGTCTACGATAAGAACGCACACTTCAGACTGCAGTCCCACAGGTACACGCAGCACGACGAGAGCAATGCACGCCAATTCAGAGCCCTGCTCGTAGCGGCGATGGCACACCCGTAGCGCGTGGTAGTGTCGCCCTTATCGCTCCCACGCTTCTGGGCCTCAAACGTGGAAAAAAGCTCCAGGCAGGCGGACCCCTTAAACAACCATAAGATAAATACATAAGAAAAACCAAATACATAATTTATCACTCCGAGGAAGAAACGAGCAAGCATACCACAGCACAATGTAGTTTCTGTTGATGACTTTTGTCTATGCTTAATTCGAAACAATGTTCATAATTTTATGTGTGTGAAGAAAAGTACAAACAATCGCGAATTTATTACCATCCAGCAACAAAAAAAAAAAATTTACTTTCCATAGGAAGAAAATTACTCAATAGATTAGTAAAAATCATGGGTTCCAAGCGAAGTGTCAAACTAGGTGTAAAATACTAGTAGAGAGAGAGAGAGAGAGAGAGAGAGAGAGCAGCTATTATGACATGGTTGAGAGATTTGGGCGGCTCTTAACGAGGTCATAAGAGTTGTGACAAGGTGACGTGACTGTTTTGTTGAAATAAGGACACTTTCTTGAAACTGGGCGCCAAATAGTTTTCTTTGACTAAATCTGGGTTGATAGCGACTTAACTTTTTCACAGTGTTGGCAACATAACGAAGACTTTGGTGTACATGTAAACAGTGGTGCTGGTACAAGACTCGAGGTACATGCATGGAACAGGAATGGGTTTGTTCTCAATGCGCAGCTCGTGTACACTGCTGGATCTGTTAACGGTGACTGCCAAAGTCAAATGAACCATGTTGATTTTGAAAAGTGGGTGGTTCAAAACTGCTTCTGCGTGTGCCAGAAAAATTCGTTTTAGTAATTGATAACACTGGCCAACAAAAAGAAAAATTTTTTTTGGTGCCGGAAAACGAAGGACTGATTTGGGATATTTTTAATGTGCTGATTCCAAAACTGCCATCAGATTTCGTCTATCAGCTCTAGTTTTTGAGATAAGGGCTAATTGATTTTAGTTATGATAAAAGGCATAAGTAAAGAAATAAAAATATCTTTTGAGGTCAAAATAGAAATGTCATACCTCAAATTAAAATCAAATTAGCCAGACATACCTGGAATTGCCCATGATTCGACCGACCTGCTTATACCTGCTTCATCCCCACTCGTTAACCCTTGGCCCTTGTTGCCTTCTGTCTACCTCTGCCTTACCCGGCTCCGTATGTTATTGAGCTTTCGTGAGTAAAGTTGTGCTATTATTTCGTGTTGATTTGTGCCGTTCTTTAGTATTAAAACACTGAACTAAAACCATGGCATCCACAAGTAGACGCAGCTGTGTAAATCATCGAAACGTGTTTTGTTATGTATGTGGCGAATACATTTTGAAAGAAAGTAGAAAACGTATTTCTCACTTTGTGGTAAAGGCTTATCTGGCATACTTTGGCGTCCATTTGGGAGACCAGGATAAATCTTGGGCTCCACATTTTGTATGTGTTGAACATTTGCGACAGTGGACCATGGGAAAAAGACAGTGCCTAAAGTTTGGCGTACCAATGATTTGGAGGGAACCACGAAACCATCACAATGACTGCTACTTTCATCTCGTAAATATCAAAGGTATTAATCGGAACAATAGACACAAATGGACATATCCTAACCATGGGCGCTGGCAGCAGGGTGGAAGGGGGTGCACATGATGGCCGACTACTGTTGGAGTCTTCAGCGAGACTGTCCAAGTAAACTCCATGCTAGAAAGACGTATAAAAGAAAAATTTTAAATGATAAGTAATGAATGTGTGTATAGCTACTTAAAAAATAGAAAACATAGCCTATCTCAAAAACTAGATCTGATAGACGAAATCTAATGGCTATTTTGGATTCTGCACCCAAAAATTACTCAGGAACAGTTGAAAAATCGTTGGCACCAAAATGGCTGTTGACCAGTTGACCAGTGTAATGCACTGTATCACTCCATGCAAGTATATAAACCATCAACAAAATATTCTTTGAATAGCGATATGATATAACGGATACAGAAGAAAGGTGTACTTTGTAATCAATATATGTACAAAGTTGACTTTATAAACGTGTTGAAATGAAAACATTAAGACAGAAATCATTTAACGTAGATGCAGAATTAGAATTAGCAGCCCACTGTCACATGGTTCTCAGAATACCGCCATACTGTGCGATCTGAATGCGACTGAGGTAGCATGAGCGAAAATAACGATATTAGATAAAGAAAGAAACGTGGCCGTTCAATCAGATTACTTAAAATTCTTACAGAAATTAACAGTATCAGCTATTCCATCAGTCATTATACAAGACTGTGAAGAGTATTGAAAAGGTGTATAAAAATAGAGTAACAGTATTGTCTAACATACTGCATTCTTTCGGACATAGTGGATGATATAACGATCAGGTTAGGAGCCGATAGCACTATAACGGTGACAGCGATAACAAAATATCAGAAACCGACAGTAGGTTTTTTCTATTCTAATCTAATTGTTAGCCATTCCATTATTTTTACTGACCTCAGTTATTTCATTTTTTTAAAGTTAAAGTTTCAATTAATTTTTTTTAAGTTCTATGTAATATATTTAATATATGTAATAATTTCAATTGGCCATGGTTTTTTATGTTACTGTGTAAGGGTTTTAATTAGCTATCTATTTGACTTATTATTATATTTAATTAAGGGTTCAGGTGATTTATCTTTATTGATTTGGGTTTATTTCATTTATTTTATTTTGGGGAAAAAGGGAAGAACACCCTGTAAAAAAAACCCTGATGAACTGTCCTGTTACACTGTTTTTGCTTTTTGGTGATTCACTGGGATTTATTCTGGGTTGCTGAGGTCGCACACGGTTGAGAAGATGATTTCGAGTTTGGCTGCTGGTGTTGTGGCGGTTTGTAGTTTTGTGATAGCTGCTCTGATGTGAGGTAAAAATGGGCGAAGGGCTGTCATGAAGATTTGTAAGTCTGTTATGGATTGCATGAGTTCGGAGACCGGTGATTGTGTTGATTCAGTGCTGGTGTGTTGAGAAGATGGCCTTCTCTGGAAATTTGGTTGTGTCCTGTGAGTTGGTGTGGGCAGAAGAGGAATTGATGCATGAGCACGTAGTTGTGAGCACGGTTTGGGTTGTCTAGGTGTTGCAGTCCGGGGTGGTTGTGGGTGATAGGTTGATGGTGTTGCTAGGGTCGGAGAGCTCAGTCCCTCATAGTACTCTTTCGACCCTCATTTTAGGGTAAGTTTGTTCAGAACGGTTTTTGTATCTTTGTAACGCGTTCGTGATCAGTAATTAACTGAGTCGTGATTTTGATTTTTTACAGAGGGTTTCAGTTTCAGTTTCTGTTCTTCTTTCATTTTCACCCTCTGCTTTCATCCGACGTCTATTCAACTTTTGGCTCTGCGCCTTAAATTCATTTCAATCTTCCGTTTGGGTGCTGGAGAAATGGCTTAACGTCTAATTCAGTTCCATTGCCAGTGATGTTCGACGGTTCTAGGATGAGTTGGCTCAATCCATCACTACAAATTATATATATATATATATATATATATATATATGTGTGTGTGTGTGTGTGTGTGTGTGTGTGCGCGCGTGTGTGTGTAAACCATTAGTATTCTTTACAATTTTGTGTCGCACAACGGAACATTTATTTGAAATTTCCAATTACTTAAGTGTCAATATAAAAGTTTTTTTGGTAATTAAAAAAAAATTGGACTGTCATAATATTTGTTTTTATTGGTTTATGATCCTCAAGTGACTAATGCAAAAGTCGTAAAATGTAAAAGTAGCCTAACTGTTAAAGGGATCTAATAGTTTGTTGTAAGAGGCCCCGTTTGAAGATATCCCATTTTATAATATCCCGTTTAATAATATTCTTCATATTTTCTAAGCTGTTATAGTCTGCTTTATACAAAAATAATTTTGTGTTATATTTTTTAAAAAATCTTAAATTACTAAATGCTGTGAAAGTTTTGGTGTTTGCAAATTTTCATTCTAAAATATAAAGTCACAAATTCGCCTATCTTATGTTTTTCTGAAGTGAATAAACCGCAAATAGACTGTAAGCAGGAGTTAGAAAAGTGTTGAGTTGTCCTCGAACCAACTATAGCGAGAGACAGATACAGACGAAGCTCACAATTGCGAGCACTTGAAACGAGCGTGAGCTGAAAATAAACCCGCCGTGGGCAGGAGGAGGAAGCACGGAGGACTTGAGTCAAACGAGACGTGTCGGGGAACGTCCATCAGCCGGGCTGAATGCGCGGCCGCTTGCTCGCTGCTCTGCAGATATGTCACGGAGGGAAGACAGGCGCGAAACCTCACCACGCCGTACGAACTTGTTTAAATCACCGACGTCTGGCGTTAACGTCGCCGTTGATAAGTTATCGCGGACGGATGTCGAAATGCACGGGCGCCACCAAGCGAGGCTGGGAAACCATGTGAGTTTTCTTTAAGGACACTGCCTTCCGGATGGCAGATGCGAAATCTAAATAGGAATTCCTATGCTGAGGAAATCTCGCCTCACTGCGTTAATTTCAAAGATAGGCGTTTCAACCACAATGTATTCTTCGCGAATTTTTTAGAAGCTCCATACAACGGAGATGTTTCTATAACATGTAGGTATAGCCTGTAGGCAAAGAATTTTTAAAATTTATGTTTTACAAAAAAGTACATACTGCCTATCTATATTGAAAATATAAGCTCGTAGGGATATTCTCCTAAAAATGTTTAAAATATGCAAACACTTCTTATATTTACCTTTTTTTTTTATATACATGGCTTGTTATTTGGTTATCATATATGTGTCAAGCAGTAGCCCACGGCATTAGTTTATTTTGTAAATTTTTTCATCTGTACAACTTTTTGTTTGTTATTACGGCTGCAACAAAACATAATAACTTTGTATTTTACGTCAAATTATTAAAAAAAAATATAAAGGGTAATTTTTTTTTTTATTCGAGGAAAATGTCATCACATACAATGAGTTCGAGTTGAAAAATGTTTGGTACAAATACAAAACTATTAATTTATTGCGGTCCGGCACCCTAAGGGTGCCGGCTACTTGGAGGATTTAAGCGCGTCTGAGGCAGGGAAGCGTGGAGCTATAAGGGCGACACTGACACGCGCGCCTGATGCCCCTTCGCTCCTACGCGCAAGGCGCTGAACTGGCGCGCAGTGTTCTCGTCGTGCTGCGTGTACCAATGCGACTTTAAGCGGCGACCCTGTCATTTTACTGGTGGGAAGTCTTTAGCGAGTTTCAATGCAGGTGCATATAATAGTTTCCCATGTTTCCGACCACTATATTATGGGATACAGCAGTGTGGAAAAGCCTGTTTCAGCTATGTTGGAGGGCTCGGGGATAGCGTTTTTAGAGTATTATAGGTACCTCGCATCGGTATTATGGGGACACGTTAGGTGGTTTCGTAAAAAAACAGCGGATTTCAAACTCTCTGCAACGCAGTTCAAGCACCAAGTAGGCGCGTCATTAAGAGTCGTCCAAATCTCTCCGCTCCACTGCACTCCATCTTAGGACGCGCAAACACTACGCGAGGAGAGGAGGCAACATGCCAGACCTCCGCGACAGCGGGTCCAAGCTCTATAGGGATTTCGTGGCCCACTAAATTATAGGGTAGAATGACTTCGCAAACTGTTGAAAAATGAAAATAATGTTAATTAATAAAGAAAGCTGTATATTTTATAAACAATATAATTTTACTTTTAAATATACTTAATTCACGAGTAAATTAAGTTTAATTATTATTATAACCATTCGTTATATTTATTATTTTGATGTAGGCATGCACTGTTAGCGTCTGAGCGTTGAGTTGTTTTGTTTCCTTTGCATGATCGTTGCTGGAGAAAGAGTTGATGTTTGCAATCAGTTGCAGGAATTGAGTTTTATTGCATTTTCAAATGCTGTTTGTCTAAGAATAAGTGGTACAGGAGTTATTGATATTATCGACATGGCCTTTATAAAAGAACTAAATGTGTATAATTAGCATTTTAATAAACGATTGTGTAGTTAACAGAGCAGCTAACTTATTAATTATCTACTATTAATTGTTAAACACATATTTAGTTCCATGTTACGTTTTGTAAATGCAGCATTTAATTATAACGTTTTTACCAAATTGTTATGAGCAGTAACCAAAAGGTCTGTCTGAAAACGTAAATAATTGAAAGGTGCATTTTAAAAAGACACTGAGTCGAAAATCGCTACTTTTCAGTAGAGCATAAAAACTGATTATATTTTACATGCCAGGACCAACAGTTATCACAATTTAATGTTTAATTAAGGTCACTGTTGGAAGTTTGTAAGAACTAAAATGTATGTGATAAAGCCATTGCATTAACATGAACAAAGTTTAAAACATTTTGGGCTTAGTGCTTTTCTCCACTAAAGGTACTACAATAAATATATTGCTAGGGAAATATGTTGCGTTAGCTGTTTAAAACTACTGTAAGTAAAAATAAAAGTAAAGATCAAATTTTTATTTATTTATTTATAATGGAACACACAAATATTGCATTTGAATTACACAAATATATACAATACTAGCTGACCCGGCAAACGTTGTTTTGCCATAAAAAGTATTTCTAGTGATTATAGTATTAGAAAAAAATAACTATAACTTATTGTAAGTGTGTGAGGATGTGGTATATTAGTGGAAGAGGCATGGATCTCTGTGGACGATGACGGAATGTAAAATTAGATAATTTAATAAATATTAATACAATGGAAATACAAACAATTACAGCTTTGCGATCAATAATAAAGTTAATTAAGAAGTACACTTAATTATTGAAAATATAATTGTAAACACGTCACTACTACGATCTGAGCACAAATGAATAAGAGAAAGGTTATTGTGTGAGAGAAAGTGGAGACCGGCTACTCCGTGCTGTGTCACTGGGAGACACCTGGTGGGAATAAATTGTAACCTAGATCGATAAATGATCGATGATAATTGATCAGTTATCGACCTAGGGTAAAATTTATTAAATTACTAATATCGCTATAAAAAAATAAGGGTTGGTGGTAGAAGGGTGAAAATTTAGGAGGGTATGTATTTTTTGATGCCACATCATAAAAAAATAAAAAATAAAAATTTTGTTCAAACAATAAAAAAAAATTGTTTGGGGGTGGCCACCCTTATTACTTAGGGGTGTAAAAAATATATATAAATCTATTCTCAGACCTACCGAGTACACATAAAAAATTTCATAAAAATCGGTCCAGCCGTTTCGGAGGAGTTCAGTGACTAACACTGTGACGGGAGAATTTTATATATTAGATTATCTAAATTCAAAGTTGACAACAACGAGAACGTGTTCAGAGTTTTCTTTACAGCAGTATTTTTACTTGCAGAACATATTGTTACTCCATAATGCACATAATTACGACATACAACACAACATATTGTATTCCTGATCATCACTGGGACACGAGAATGTTGCCTGCGATATAATATCACCATGAAAGCTCTTGGCATCTTCATCTGCAACATATTTCACAAGGTTTTTAAGGTGATTAATTTTCTTGGGATTAATGGGAATTCTGCCTTCTGGATACTCTTGTACAGGATACGTGGAACGTATCTAAATTACCTTTCCCGAGACTAAACGTGTGTTTCACAAGAGAGTCAATGAAAGGCACAGCTTCAAGAACACCAGGTTTATCAGCGTTATACCTGAATTCCTTGAATGAAGAAGGTGCAAAGCGAATCTTTCCAGAATGGGGTGTAGCCTTTGATGAGATTTAATTTGATATGGTCACTTTTTTTTTAATTGTAGGCCACCATTTATCAAACTTGCGTACCACATTAGAGTCCACTATCTTAGCTACAACGTTTCGCTTGCTGTTTACGATTATGCACATGTATTCTTCAATAGTATAAATGCGATCCACTTCCTTCGGTTGTTTCTTATACACCCCAAAATCCCGGNTATGCACATGTATTCTTCAATAGTATAAATGCGATCCACTTCCTTCGGTTGTTTCTTATACACCCCAAAATCCCGGTCACAGGGTAGAAAGGAATGGCCTCTCTCTGGGAAGTAATGTCTAATGGTCTTAAATTTTTGTGATGCTACCAGGCCTACGCACATCCGTATCAAAGTGTGGTTTTTATTTTAACCTGGACAGTTATCAGAGAAAAGCCGTCAGTTCTCTGCCTTTTCAGATGCAAATTCATAAATGTAATAGTTCAAGAAAGAACAAACTTCGGTCGCAACCNTATGCACATGTATTCTTCAATAGTATAAATGCGATCCACTTCCTTCGGTTGTTTCTTATACACCCCAAAATCCCGGCCACAGGGTAGAAAGGAATGGCCTCTCTCTGGGAAGTAATGTCTAATGGTCTTAAATTTTTGTGATGCTACCAGGCCTACGCACATCCGTATCAAAGTGTGGTTTTTATTTTAACCTGGACAGTTATCAGAGAAAAGACGTCAGTTCTCTGCCTTTTCAGATGCAAATTCATAAATGTAATAGTTCAAGAAAGAACAAACTTCGGTCGCAACCTTATTTGCTTGACCCTCATGACACACGTAGAGGACGAAGTCCTTTGTTTCAAGGTTATGGATACAACATGGATTTACACACAACTACCTTAAATAAAAAACCTCTTCGGCAGAGGCATATTTTGCATGAAACAAAAGACTAGGCCTGTAACATTAGTTTACTTTCTACATCTTTGTGCAACGTCCTGCAAACACCTAAAAAAATCGTTTACTTCTTCTCTTATGGACATAGTACTCAACCTGAGCAACACGCTTAGCTGATTCACAGTTATTCGGGATATTAAAATTGGTTGTCAATTCCTCACACTTACTGCAGACATCGATCTGCGGTCGTCCAAAGCGATAATTAAACTTGTCAACAAAATAAGCCCTGTAGAAGCTATAAGTGATCCGCATTCTGGGTGTTTTGTGACAAACATGTTATGCATTTTTACAATACTGAGACGATAATCTAAATACTTAACATTTTGTCTCCTCCCATCATGTGTGACCTTTTTAGGGAAACGACCTGATGTGGTTCGGATATCAAGTCTGTAACATTTTCTGGTATATTTCTTGGATTTGGTTCGGTACTTATTTTGTCTCTGGGTTTATCACCTTTAATAAGAAGGGTTGTTATACGAAAGAGTCGCTTTTTATGGGTGCCATGCATGCTCATAAAGGCAGTACGACACACCTTCTTTCTGCTGTTGCCATCCATAACAAAATATGAGAAGCTTGCGGCACGTTGTTTAGCATTTATCTTTCTTGGCCTCCTAGTCTTGATACCATTTTTCTCAATCAGATGTTGCAAGTGTAGGTCTTGTGTATTCCTGTTGGGCAGGTCAAGAAACTTGAGGATGGCCATCCGAGTGCCTTCACTTGCCATATGGAAACACTTATGTCTACATCTGAAAATATTCCGAAATATATTAACTACACTTTGCATTATATTGCAGCGATCTACACTATTATTACATTGCATACTTTAAGAAAAATAAACTACTTTTAATTTACTTACTGGCAGTCATTGCCGGTTTTTGTGGATTGCACATATGTCCCTTTATAATTCACATGTTCTAGTCCTTTCACTCTAGCACGTTTAATAACATTGTTTGTAAGTTTCAGGCTATGGCTTCCTTTTTGGAGACATACTATACGCCTTGATAATGATGTTATCATAAAATACTGCAGTAACCCGATCGGATGTTTCGTCTTTTACAGCCCATAGATAAACTAACACATCAACATCAATAAGTGTATACTCTATGGATATTTACTTTTATGTCGCGCGATATCTATGGTGAGGAAATAATAAACTACACCTTTATAGTGTGCAGTGCTTCATGTGGCAGNGCGAGGAAATAATAAACTACACCTTTATAGTGTGCAGTGCTTCATGTGGCAGTCACAGGAACTTAGCAATACCACCTGTGGTGGAGAAAGGAACTAAGTAGTAAATTGAATGTGGTGGAGAAACGCACAAAGTCATTTTAGCACGGTTCTTTGGAACATGACCACATTCAACAAATTGTTTCTCCTATATGCACTGTGCAGACATAGTTCCTTTCTATGNCGGTTCTTTGGAACATGACCACATTCAACAAATTGTTTCTCCTATATGCACTGTGCAGACATAGTTCCTTTCTATGCCACAAGTTTCGGCTTGACCATATAGGTTTGTCGCCATTAAAATCACAAAATTGCAATTTTTTGACTTTGTGCTTTTCTCGAATACACATAATTATTATGTTTAAGAGTTGTAATGTTGGCACCAGATTCTACCCAATAGCCCAAACATAGATGAAAATAAGGCGCCACCATAATATAATTGAGCTTCGTGTCATTATGTTAGTTGATTTGTGCTCCGCGGCGTAGATCTAGAGCACATGCCTCGTCCTGAAGAAAGGTCCGGGAGCGCGGGGCTGCTGAGAGGAGGCGGGCAAGCGGCGTGAAGACGCGACGTGGGGGTGAAATACGGCGCGGCCACGCGGCGGGCCGCGGCGTCACGCACATGCACGTGGGTGTTAACGGGGCGTTGCGTGGNCCTTTCATACAGCAATTCTTCGTTTTCGAGCCATAGTTTAAATTTCAGAAGAATCATTGAAAATGTTTGATTGTAGAAAATGTACAATTTACTAGTTGTTTAACACTCTTGTATCTAATTTTCACTGTGTGTTATTTCCTGCTTGCAAAAAGGCAGACACTTATTGATATAAAATAAATAAATAAATATGTTCCTGACAACTATATGCTATTCACGGTAAAGTATGCACTTTTAAAAGCCCCTTCGTTTGGAATAATAGTCAAAAAATATGTTTTATTTTAGCTTTAAACGTTAACTTCCGAGTGGGGTGGAAGATACACACTGTGTTTACTACTTACATTGCAATATTTATTTAAAAAGGTGGTTAGAGGATAAGAAATTGTTGAAAGGAAAAGTAACTAGGGCGTCAAAAGTGCTCATTTAACCGAGAACCGCCTAGCACATAACACACAATGAAAATTAAACATAAAAATATTAAACAAATCCTAAAATGTAAATTTTATATAATCGTACATTGCCAGTAATTACTATGAATCCGAAATTATGACGCTAAGATGACGAATTTCTAAAAAAAATGGGCGAAGTCGAGCTTTAAGGCACCTCTCTAGTTGCCATAAAGGCCTCATTGTAAGCCGTTGTGTATATACCAGTTTTTAAAAAACTATGTAAAACTTCAATGTAATTTTTTTTCTTTCGGAACTAAAATGAAAGTCGATTCTTTGTACGTAGTTGAAAAGTGTCACAGTCAGAGAAATTCGCTGTACGTAACCCTCTGTTTACGATATTTTCTCTTCTCTAAAACAATGTTTTAAACTAAGGCGAGAATGCTGTATCTTTTCTGAACAAATTTCTGCATTAAAACCCTACATTCATCGCATAAAATTATGAGGAAAGAGTGCTTCCTTATGGCCGGACGTAACCTTGAGACGTATAAAATGTTTTACTCTTAAACCCCTTGCGGTGGTTGAAGGTGGCTCACTCTACGTAACGTCACGGACTAGAAGCGGCACTTAACACTTTAGTAATTATAATTGTTTTTGTTTCATTCGTTGTTTGCGCGGTTACACGTTATATCTGTTCATGCGAATTTTTGCCAGAAATTATCATTATAATTTATCTAATCCCGCATGGTTGTGCTTTTATCATATTTATTGTATTAAAAATAACCGTGAAAATAGAAAGAAAGAAAAAAAAATATTTTAGAGCTTATCTGCGGAGTTTACTTAGTAGTAGGAAAAAAAGTTCAAACTGCTGTCCACGGTAAGTTGAGCACTTTTGAAAGCTCTGCTTACGATCTACTGTATGCACATTGCGCATTCTTCCATCATATGTAAAACGAACATTTGCGTGGGCCTCGTCGCTTTATTCTCGCGGCCAGCCAAGTGAAACTGCCGAATGATTAGGAAAGTTAATAATTTACAACTATGATAATTCATAATATTACGTGCATTAGAAAATCAGAAAGCCAGAGAAATAATTACCAGTATTCACAAACGTTTACCTAACAGTTTTAATTCTACGTTAAGTCATGAACTACTTTCTCCCCGTAGTTTCCAACTTTACTGACCTCATACCATTCAACGTGACCGAGATTAGTATATGCAGGTAGTAGCAGTGACATTTTTCAAAGGTTGATATCAAAAGTGCTCAAATAAACATGAAAAGCTTATACCATACGGGCGTAGTTAATGTTGTGTCATTGCGTTTAATGGAGTCCCGCTCCAACAGATATTATTTGCATGGTTCAGTGGACCGCGTAGGAACTATGCGGTGCTATATGCGTGTATGTTATTTTCATTATCGCCCGAACCGCTCCCTTGCTTCTATGCCTTCAATGCATAAAAAATATTCCGTGATCACGTACTGTATTCTTAAAACGGGTGTCGCACTCAATTTTCTCTCCGTTTATTTATCCTTCCTCTAGCTTCATGGAAGGTAATTTATAAAATGTACTGAAACGCTACTGTCCGCGCGCTGTACAATAAATGGTTTATTGAACAAATTTGAAAGCACTGCTCAGTTTCCTCTTCCTATTAATTGTGTATCCTTCCGCCAGATGAGAAAATTAACATTTTCATATGCCTATTAACGCAGAGCAGGTACTTACGAATACTTACCTGAAACATCCGCTTTAACCGCGAACTCCAGCCGCACACGCCAGCAAAATGGCGTCACTGGCCAGCAACATGTCGGGACGCCGTTCACCGATCAGAGTCTAACAACCAACTTGCCTATCGGCATCCCAGCCAATAGCAAAACTTTCGCACTATGGAGTAGCCAATCAGGCTCAAAGCCTTTTACCGCACCCTCACGCAGCCTATCACGCCCACATCAAAAGAACCGCCACGCCGCATTGCCTTTGTTTACTCATTTACTCTGTGGTATTACTACATGGATGGCTGCCTCTGGGTCGTCTCGCTCAAGTGAGGAAAGAGGCTGGGTCCGGTGAGGGTTCGGGCCCAACGCCTGACAGGATAGTTATAGTCTATAGTAGGTAGGTAAGCTTAACGTCTTGTCGACATAGATGTCATTCGAAACTGTGCAAGTTGTACAGGGAAGAGGGATTGGAAGAGGACTGAGAAGGAATCGACCATGGCCATTGTTAAGGACCCATCCCAGCATTCGCGTGGAGTGATTTCGGAAAACCATGGAAAAACGAAATCAGGGTGGCCGGACCGGGTATCGAACCCGGGTTCTGCCGAATGCGAGTGCAGTGAGTTACCACTGCGCCACCTCACTCGGTATAGTCTATTCGCGGTTTCTTCACACTTTTTAAATCAAACCTTTGAAATATTACGTTATACATGACGTGTTTGGTTGTTTTCTATGTCATGTATCAAAGGCGTTTTATACTTATGTAAACATAAAAGCATCTCATTTTTTATTAAGCTTATGTTTTATCTATCAATTATATTACTTCATTTAAAATTAATATGAATAAATACAGGAAGAAAATATGAGTGTTGGTAATGCCTAGTAATAAATAGTTCTTATGAAGAATATTATTAAGTGTAAGTGCACGAATGCGGTGCGTTGTCCCTGTGATATATATTCATAGATTTGGTTAACCCTTTCATTACCACATTAATTTATAATTTCTAGTAATGCAAAATAGAAATGTTTCGATGCGTGCTGTACTTAAGTTGGCTAAGAATTAGTTTCGTTATGACTAGCAATAATCTGTAGACTTTGTGGATGGTGATCTTTGGTATGAACCAGTCATAACGTAACACAGTAACATGGTCTAGGAATCAGTTACCCACAGGGAAGATAATTGGACACTGNGTATGAACCAGTCATAACGTAACACAGTAACATGGTCTAGGAATCAGTTACCCACAGGGAAGATAATTGGACACTGAGCCTCGCCGAGTACATTGCAGGCAAAATATAACCTTTATGTGCAACATGTTGACGATTGTCTACAACGGACACGAAAGGGTTAATCTTTGTTTTCATGAGGCCAAGGAATATCCTGAAAGTAGAACTTGGAAGTAACCACGAGTGGACTATGGGAACTCACCGGAATCATGCGGTCCTGTCATTTTTAGCAATCCGGCATAACTGTACGAAGTAAAACCCAACGAGAAACTACATATATACGAATTTCCTGATGATACGCAGCCAACATTATTTTTTCCAGACTCACTCTAATGCCTGCACCATTATTATTTTTTTTTTTTTGTCTTCACAACCAACGAGCTGTAGGCTTTGTGTTCTGCTGTAGTAAATAGAAAAGTAGCACGTTTCACGAATCGAAGAAGATGCATAGTCCCGAAGATGGCCAGATGTCGTCCAGCACCCAGCTGTCCGGGGAAAGTCGAGTTACATACGGGATTGACCAATGGGAGCTGAGCTTTGCAGTGTACAACACCGGCCAAAAAAAAAACTTTATTGTGTGTTACGTACACAGTTTGTGTGTACATCAGGTCTAGATGGGTTAAGATATACCTTCCACTTGAGTTGATACGTAACAATGTTCGCAGAAATGGCAGTGATTATTTTTTTTTCTCGAAAGATTAATTTCAAATGGGTTTTAGTTATCCGTCGGTCCGTCTATGGCGCCGAGTATTAGGAATAACATAATATAAGTAATCTGATGTCTCCAGTCCCCAGCGTTTAGCCATTACTGGAGTTACGATATAGATTACTTTCATGCCAAACAATGACTTCACTTGTCATCTATTGAACCATTTAAGTTTCTTTATTAGGATGTTACTTTTGTTGCTGCTTGGACTAATACTAGTCCAGATGATTGTTATATTGGAGCATTACAAGGCAGATAACCCGCTCCACCATCTCGGCAATATATTATTTTGCTGATCACTCACATTACATGGTCTTATGAATTATTATGTTACTGTGCCATGCTCGCCATTACAGCGACAGTGGCAATTACGCTGGGTGTAAGCGAATTTTCAACCACTGCCAGCACGAAACCAAATCCAATGATCTCGTTGGCTGCCAAGGGACACCGACCATCATATAACTGACTATATAGAATTTTACGAAAGGAACAGAACCATAAGGCACTTTATACTTCCTTTCTGTAGCTGCTTTCCTGGCAGTACACGAGATAGCTGTATAACCGACATTGTATGCCAGTCAGCTTAATCTTTTCGGCGACAATTTCATTGCAGTAATCTGGAAAACTGTTTACTTTAACATATGGGTAAAAATAATCTAAAAATAAATCGCGTTCCTGTTTGGTGAAATACCTCCAATGTCTTGTTGACTTAAGACTCGCCGTAAAGTCTTATGCAGAAATTCGAATTTTTCTTATCATCATTTCAGTTTTGGAGTAACTATTGTACATTTATGACTTAAGAAAACGTACTGTTTACGAGTTGTTTAATATTTTCGTGCTTAATTTTTACTACAGGCCGTTCATGGTAAAGTGAACACATTTTAAACCAACTTTTGAAAAAAAATTACTCCCCGTATTGTATATATGCAGGCTCCCAGTTAAGTTGGCAACTAATTACATAAAATAGTCTACGTTGTATTGATGCCATATCAAATTGGTGTTTTCTGATTTTTTATACATTAGAGTACAAGTTGGCATTATGGCAAGTTCCTAATATTTCAATTTCACGTAAACTCACAAAATAATAATGTAATCAGGCCTATGGCAGTGGACAGTTTATATACATTAGTGGGACACAAAATGAGGAGAAAAAAACATCTTAAGAACGTCTTTCAAAAGTTCTCTTTAACTGCGAACAGTCTACGCGTATTTTGGTAGTCTAAAAAGGCAGGAAAATATTGTTGATATTTTATAGTTTAGGCACATCATGATAGTCATAACAAAATTTTACATTAACAGCTATGATTTCATGTCTGTTCTGCAAAGTAAGGTAAATAGTTAAACTTCTATAGCGGCTTTTTTTTTGTAATTTTATATCACAAAGTACTTGATATAGCGGGTGGCGCGGAGTCTACCTGGCGCTTGAACTGTGTTGCAGAGTTTTTGAAATCCTGGTTTTTTTTTTACAGAAACTATTAAGCGTGCACCCAGTATGTTTACCTACGAAAATACATCATATCCCAGACGAGGAAGGAATGGTACTTTAAAGTTACCATACATGCTGTAAATATTATTTTGAATCCCTCCAATTTGGTAACAACTGCTTTTTCAGACTGCCGTATGTTAACCCATACAAGCCGGACACGAGTCAAACTACGCTAGGAGCCTGTACTGAACTTTGCTACAGACTTTCCATCAATAAAATGATAGGACCACCGCTGAAACTCCCATAGTTACACACAGCTCTACGAGAACACTGCACATCAGTTCAGAGCCCTGCGCGTAGCGGCGATGACGCTCTTGTGGCGCGTGCNAACACCAAATGCAGCCGTATTGTGAAATTCACATATAACAACTCTGGGCTTGGCCTTTAAAAAAAAAAAAAAAAAAAAAAAGGAACTACGGTGCAGCAGACGGGGAGAAGTAGAGTGGCTTCCAATAGAGCTCTGCACCCAACTGTACAAAAATAGTACAATATCTGTCGAAATTGTCAGAAAAGTACGATTTACTTTGCATGTAAAAGAAAACTGCTCACAATTTTCAAAACTCTATACTATTTTTCTATTTACTATAATACTTTGACAATTAATTTATAAGTGTCTATATTTGATTAAAATTAAAGGGTTTTTCCATTCTGGATGCTTCAGATGGCACATTTTGCAAGAAACTATGCGTAAAATAGGGAAATCATAATAGTTACTAATGTTTTTTGTAAATAAATATTGGTAGTGTAGCAAAATATAATCAATAATTGATTTTGCGTAAATTTATTTCAGTTCTCTTTCGTGGCTGATACGGGTGTGTATAAAACCAACTAATAAAAATATCCGTAAATATTATTATTAATTTTTATTATATAAAATTATAGTGATTGTTACATACAATCTTGCTTGAATTTTTTCTTTTTTATTTGCAAAATTTGCTTTTTTAAACATATATA
>NQII01005819.1:0-66432 GCA_002778355.1 Clitarchus hookeri | reverse complement strand
ATTGACGAGGTCGCTGCCCACAGCCTGCCTCCTCCACCCGTGTTGCGTTACACCACTGCCCGTCCGCCTGGGCGCAACCTGCTCAACGCTGTTCCAAGTGCCGAAAATAAATTTATATATTTTTATAGTAAATTGTAATTACCTGGTATTAAATAAAACAACAATATAATGAAACTCCAAAAATAACACGAAACATTTATTTACAAAAATTAATTACAGATAGTGGCATGTGATGAAGTGTTACAAGGTAAGCTGGTGCCTGCTCAGTGCCGCACACACTCGGCACACGCATCAGGAATCAGTAACCAGAGTGGAACCAGGAGAAAATTAATGTACTGCGGCCACTCACGAGAGAGCAGCGAGGCACCCATTAAACACGTGAAGTGATGTCAACTGAATTACTGCGTTTAAGTGGCCGATGTGTAAACTATCAAACGATTAGGTATAGCCCAGAGCAAAACACAGCTTACATTGCAACAGTGCACCATACGCCGCTAATTACAAAAGTCATTGGAATTTATAATTTATATGTTTTGCCATACAAATGCCAAAATTTTGCATAATAAGCACGTTTGGCTAGAGTTAAAGTTAATTCTTGATGTCATTAGAATACGGTAAAGAAATTTCAAGGAAATTCTTTAAGTGGTTCGACCATAATTATATTTTAAGTTTTACAATAAAATTTAAATTCAAAGTAGCTAAAAGCTAAGTAATAATCGCAGGCGAACAAAATGGTAGATTTATAAGAAGTTTCTTCGTGGTATCTTTAAATCTTCAAGTAATACTTTAGCCTAGATCAAACATTAAAATTTGTTCGGCACAAAATGTAACATTAACATTAAAATGGTCATAATTCTATGTAAAAGGCAGGTGAAAGTTTTTCTTAACTAATTTGGCGGAAGTGATTGATTTCTCTATGCTTTCTTTGACGTACACTGAGAAGCGTTGAGTCAGTATGAAGTAGAGAGCGCATACCAGATGCGAGTACTTAGGGCCAGTTGTATCAACATAGTGTCTATTCTATTTTTAACTAACGCCCTGTTAGCTTAACCACTTGATAGGACCCAAACTTTGTTGAATCACAAGTCATTTATCTCTTTGGTTAGGCACCAGAGGGTTAAGAGCTCTAATGGTTTTTTTAAGCGTATGTTGTCAATGAATATAATGGGAATCCAGTATTTTATCTTGAAACTTGGACGATGTTGGCAGGAGCACAATGCTTATTTTTTATTCGTGACACTTACAAAATATGTTTTATGCAAATAAACACTTCGGCTCGCAAGTTGCCAAATATTTATAAGTGAACATGTACATGCCCCATACGACAAAATATAACTTTAAATTAGTATTATTTTTGTTTTGTAAGAATTTCTTTCTGTAGTTCTTATGTTTCAAAATTGCATTAATGATCTTGTGCTGATGTGACTTGAATATTGTCCAGGATGCACTCCATATTACAAGCATATATTCTAACTACATGACGTAATTCAAGACAATATTAAGAGTTTGAATAAGATACATGCTGATTTCCGCTGCACAATTATAACTTTTGAAATCTGTAACATTAGTTTGTTTGCTATTTTCACGAGGCGAATATTTGTCGATTTTTTTTATAAAACGAGTTGTTAACACTCAGTTTGGAATGTCTGGATTTCTCTACTTAAGTGGCAGAATGAGGCGATAATTAGTATGTACCGCTGTGTTGCAGTTTTAAAGCAGCTTGCGAATGTTAACTAATTAAAACTAATAACTTTCATACGAACTTTGGACCTTGAAGTTTGGTTACATGAAATTAGTCATTTTGTAGGCAGCTTCTCGTAACTTGAAATTTTCATATTTTACCTAAACACCGACAATATTTCTCGTTGAAGACTTAAATTCAACGTGCTCAAGACATGATGTATAAAGAATCGTTAAATGATATATCAGAGCAGTGACCACTAGGGACATTCTTTCGCCCACTTACGACGTATAATTATTCTAGCGTTTATTTTGCAATAACGTTTAATTGAATTTATTAATATTAGAATGGATTGTTTTAAATAACTGTAGCAACATTATGATGCTGCTGTTTACAGCTGAGTGATATAGACATTCAAACATTTTAAGCCACTGTATTCATTCTTCCACTCGTCTAGGACTGAACAAACTACCACATTAAAATGAAAACTTAAATATAAATTACGATTTAAGTGAAATATAAACGATGTAATGTTTCTTTTGTGTGGAAAATAGCCAAGATATACAAAGCCGCGGTATTGTGATTTCAAACATAAATTTCCAAGTATTTTCAATAATTAGTTTATAATATTGCCTGTGAATTGTGAATTTGATTGGTTACGGACATACACTTTTCAAAATAAAACATAGAATTGCACAGTTTGCTTCCTTTCTCTCTACACAAATCTCCTATCTTTAAATCAATAAATCTAGTCACGTCCCAATAGCTGAAAATATTACGTCGTTAGGGTAATGTTTCAATAGAAGCAATTATTAGCATTGATGGGTTGAAAGAGTTGTCAATTTCCGTTGTTTTCATGCTCGCTATCAGCCCGGATAAATGCTTAACCGGCCATCCTGCGGCCGAATAGTTAACAAGAGAATAAAATGTCCGGATAGCAATAACATGAACTCGTACAACGCATTTTAGGTAGCTAATTTACAGAAAGGCACTCCGTAATGTTGAATAACGGAAATGAGCTCCGTAAATATAAAATACGGAAGCTCTTCGTACTCTTATGGCTTCGATTTTGAGACATGAACAATTATAGATGATACCTGAAGCATATAAAATCCTATTTTCACAATACTACTCCGTGTAAAATGGCAGTAGGTGGGTGGCGAACCACTCACGGAGTGCCAAATCGTAGATTCTTATTCAAGTTCCGCTACAGGACAAAACCTTCTGAA
Source organism: Clitarchus hookeri (assembly GCA_002778355.1). Lineage (NCBI taxonomy): Eukaryota > Metazoa > Arthropoda > Insecta > Phasmatodea > Phasmatidae > Clitarchus > Clitarchus hookeri. The sequence continues at coordinate 63,522 of NQII01005819.1, read as the reverse complement.
TATACAGTAAAGTACGTACATAACGAAAATAAAACTATTTTTTCGTAACCTCGTTTTATAAACCGCAAATAAAACAAAACAGCTAGCGCTCCTACACGACTTGAAACTAAGAGAAGCGCGTTCGTCACTTTCGTGTAACATTCATATTTACGAAATACAGTACCTCGTGTACATGTGTGGTAGGTGAGTGGTTCGGGTTATTGAATGTTCATTTTTCGATTCATATTAAAATCCCACTACAGGACAAAATATTTAAACTTTGTTTAATTTCTCTGTTATACACAGTGAAATACATTACGAAAATAAACCTCTTTTTCTTACTCCTGTTTGTAAACCTGAAATTAAGAAAACCTCGCAAACACTCTAACTTGACTAGAAATTAAGAGAGGTACATGTATAATTCTGATGAATCATATATTTTCAACTCTATTTCTTGCGAAAGTGTGGTAGGTGAGTGGATAATGTGTTGAACTATCCATTTTTTCCGAGTTCAAATCCCGCTACCCGACAAAAATATTTGGTACTTTTATAGTAATTTTTATACACAGTGAATCACCCACAAAACGAAAGTAAAACGATTTTTTTTACCTCGTTTTATAAAGAGCAGGTAAAAAAAAAACTTGCAAGCTAATGGACACGCTCCGTGATTTCACGGAGATTTACGTGAAATACACGGAGAGTACGTTATTGAAAAAACGAAGTGTCCGTAATTTCAGGAAGATGTCTGGAAAGTTTGTAACCGGTATTATCCGTAATTTTACCGATATTTTTCCTAGCAGTGTTGGAACAAGCGCCTGGCAACCTACTCGCCGGCCGGCAGCCCACGTACAGAGCCTGGCGCGTCCAATCTTAGAACGAGAACGCCACGCTATTTCGCTTCTGGGTACTTATCTACTCTGTGTCTCTCAGCATTGAATTGCTTCTCTCTCCGACACACCTGTCAAAACCACGTGATTTCAACTATGCTTTACATAAAATAAGTGTCTCGATACACTAGCGCACTATGCTACTTTTGAATGAGTTGTAACGCAAATACAATTTCGTTTTTTTCTAAAGTGCGCGTTTTAGGTTGAAGCAAAATTCAGGCCCACACAAACGTCACATTTAAGTCAAAATATGTGAATTTGAAAGTAATGGATGCATGCGTAAAAGACGAAAACAGACATGCCTCAAATTTTGTCTATGCTAGGAAGGGAATGTTTGTGTTACTTTTCCAGTAGACAAAAGAAATGATATTTTCCTTTCTGCTTCGTCTAATATTATTGAGCCCTGGCGCCATGTTATCTACGCTCCCAGGAACATAACATTGAACAAAAAAAAAAAACATTTTATTCGCGTGTGTTTATTCCGTCATCCTTTAAAGCTTTTACGAACATACACGTAGAAGGACAATTAACGCTAAACTATTATTATGATAAATATCATCACAGTGTGTATACCACTGTGGATAGAATAATGGAGCACTGGGCCGGAACTCGTATTGTCAACTACCATAAATGTAATCGCACCAGATAAAATAGAAATTATTACGTAATTGCATCACACAGGCATTGTCACTGCATGATAACCAGCTTCTAACAGAATTCAAGAGCGACACATTGCCAAACAAAGCATTCTCCACGCAGCAATGACCGAGATGAATTGTTTTCCAATGCAAGACTGATACGGCCGATACCATAAATGTTTTGTCCACGCTCTCCTGATAAACAACCTTCCCTTCCCTTCCCTTCCTACATATTATTGCGGCTTTTGCAATATATCAGGCTGGGGTTACATTTATTAGCAAGTAGAATATTATAATACGGGCTAATTACGTTATTGTTTGTATAACCAAAACATGTTATAAAAACGTGGTAACTATAGACGGGTTTCTTGCGGGAGAATTTGACTGTTAAGGTTTTCAACGTACTTTTCACATGTCAAAAAATTTTCTTTCATTATTGGTTGCGATATGTGTATAAAGCCACTTTTTCAATTCTCTGGGGGCAATGAGAATTCTGGCGCTTTAAGATGGGTCTGGAAATGGGAAAGTCTAGTATAAAATGCACCAACCGATCATATAAGGATTAGTACGCTACAGTGTTTTGGTAAATACTTGGGCTAAAAAATAATTTCGTGATTTGATTTTCCAGAGTGTCCAGTAGTGATAATGTATTCCTTTGCTACAATGCTACAATACTACAATGTGAACAATAAAAAATTCATTAAATTTCCTTAACTGTATTCAACCTATACGTAGAGAACCCGGAAATTTCGCGGATACATTCGGCAACAAGCTTAACTCCACAATCTCACAAACTGTGGTCCAATAGAAGCGAAACTTCATGCGGATAAAGTTTAACTTGTCCTTAAATGAACTCGTGAAATTTCCAGGTCTTTACCTATACGAAGTATTGACAAATTAGCACATATCGTGCTACGAATATAGAAATTATTCTATATAAATTTGGGGACTTAGTTACGTGTTTGACTTTTTCCTTAACAAATTAAGAAAAGTTACCATCGGCGTAAGGGGAAAAAAAAACTTTTGTTTTCTCATTGCGAGTATCAGTGATGTAAATTTGCGAGCGATCTCTTAGTGTGTTGTTTCAAATATATATTTTCTACTTCGTTGTATTCAAGTTCTCGCCAACAGCTTTGGCCGTTTACAAGGAATAACGGAAGTGAATGCCTATCAATGAACTGTACTGGCACTTGTATCGAGTGGGAATGGTAAAACGACATAAAGAGCCCTATTAAGTGCATTTGGTTAGGATCGAACTCATAAATTCCCAAATGAGAGAAAGGTATGCTACTCTTTGGCCAAGCAGGCTGTGTTCAAGTTGTAAGCGATGCAATATTATACGGTGGTGCACTGCTATAACATTGTATCACGATATTGCATATTCTGTTTGACTCTCAGACACTAAACGTACACAGAGACAAAAAAAAATGTTATATTATGACAGTCAAATTAAAGCCAATCTGCTTCTTTTTACTCTATATAGATATCGCATGCAGATATACTATTTACTATTGCAAGGAAATTAAAAATATTTCTTACGTAAGTAGTGGACTGTAAATAATCTGTGTAGGCAACTCGTCACGCGTAGCTCTCATCCTGAAAATAATACGGCAACAAACAGAGTTATAACGACCTGTCGTTCTTAATCAGATTTTCGTCATAATTGCCATCATTCCTGTTTCATCACTCATTGCGTGATGATCACGTAGAGAAAGTAATGTAAATCGTACATTCTCGTTAGCGTTATCAGATGGCCAATTAATTTTATTTTAATTGCTCGGTGTTTTTCAGTTCGCGTAAGACTTTGCTTTGGTTTCTGCACGTAACTTTAGACCAAATTTCGAGTAAGCCCATTAAATTTTGTTACTGTTTGAAACAAATGTGCTGTGTTCTGTTTTGTCAGTTGGTTCACAGAGCGCAACGATTGAACGCAAAATGTTTGTTTGAAGTGGTTACAAAAGTAAATATTTTTGTGCAACATTTGGGTCAAAGTTACCCGAGAAGGACAAAGTAACCACGCCTTGCCGCAAAGTAAACAAGAATACAGCTGCGAAACAGCAGCTCATATCGCAAACTCCAGCCATTCACGCTAGCGTGAGTGAGTGAGTGAGTGAGTGAAGAGATTTGGGCGGCTCATAACATCGAGGTCTTGAGAGCCGATGATGGTGAAGCAGGTGAGGATGGAGCAGNAAGAGCGGGGGAAACGAGAGATCTCCGAGAAAACCCGCCGACCAGCAGCACGTCCGGCACGATTCCCACATGCGTAAATCCGGGAGCGACCCCGCCGGTAATCGCACCCGGTTCGCCTAAGTGGGAGACGAGTAGCCTAACCACTACACCACCGCGACTTCTCACACACGCTAGCAATATGGTGTAACTGGTCATCATGCCGGGACTCCACTCAGCAATCAGCTCCTGATAACATATTCGCCAGCCGGCAGCCCGACCTTCCACTACATGCAGCAGCCGATCAGACACAAGGCACGTTCCCAGAGCCTTGCGCAGCCAATCAGTGAATGGCTAAAGCCCACATCAAAATAACCACGGCGCAATTTCGTCTCTGTATATCTATCTACTCTGTGATTTATACTTGATAGTCTGTATGATCTTGTGAGATCCCTAACAACAACATGAAAGTAATGAAAGTGTACCGGTACGGCATTATTTTATCTTCAAAGGTCAAAGAAAATTTTGCATTAACGTTGCCGAGCTGCACTCTGATGTAGTCCTCGCATTGTTAAGGTGAATAGGTCCTCGTCACCTTAAATTTACTTATATTTATACCATTACTTCTTTCCCAGTGCCATAATTCCAAACCCAAGACTGTGAGCGTACAGGATATATCAAAAAACTATTTAGAAATTTGTGGTAAACCAGTTTTTGTACCGTTACTTTTGTCTTATCTCTAACTATAATTCAAGGTTATCCCATAGTTAATTTCTGCATCACATGAAAAAATACGAATGTGTACGGACACCCGAATTTCGCGAAAAGATTTACGCTCGTGCTAAATTTCACCCTACGAGCGTACCAGCAGTTTCCTTTTGCTTATTGATGACGCGTGTCTGTGAGAAGAAAGTTTCGTAGTTGACTGGTCAATCGGAATTAAGTTACGTCTCTGATTAGTGGGCATACGCTTAAGACGCGTAACATCTAGAACACCCAATCACAAAAACGGATCTGAGCTAAATTGTTATGAAATACAACAGGTCTTGAAAGCTTTAAGCGAAATTCGGGTGTCTCTACGAATGTGATATCACATTCTGGTCAACTGTCTTGTATGTCGCCATAAGCTTTTGTTTTTTTTTTATTTAAAGTCTTAAACATGGGTTACCAGCAGATTTAAGCTAAGTTGAACACTTAAAGTTGTTGAAGTACTGGCTTGACTGACTCCGCAAACAAGTAACTAACCTTTCATAGCGTGTTTTCCAAAGAGGAAGACCCTTCTTCCTCGGCGTTTCCGTTCGTGTGGTGAGAAGCCCAAACTGGCTACGACCCAGCCGCCAACATGACCTTCAAATTTCTGTAGCACCGTGACGGTATAGTCTATCCGCGGTTTCTTCATACTTTTTCAATCAAACCTTAGAAATATCGCCCCATGTATGACGTTTTTGACTGTTTCATAATTATGTTATGTGTGCTTGTAATTATAATAAAAGTACCTTTTTTGGGTTAAATTTTAAATTTACTGATATTGCATTTATAAATTATAATATTTCGTTTATAATTAATACGAGAAAAAAAAAAACAGATACAAAATATATGGGTTGGTAATGTCTAGTAATAAATATTTCCTATACAACATATTATTAAACAGAGTGCGCACGAATGCGGAGCGTGATCCCTTTGGTGTAGTTTTCTAGATTTGGTTAAGAATTGTTTGCTTGAGACGGAGGAATATCCTGGAAGTAGAACTTAAGCAGGGCTTCAGAAAAGTTGGAAGTAACCGGGCATGGAGTATACCCACGTTTCTAAGAAAAAAAATGATCAGAGTGGTCCGCATGGAAGTACACTTACGTTGGACCGATGCCTAAACAGGACCTCAGCCAAATCCGGCGAATTTTTTTATGATATAAAATTTGCAAGCAATAGTAACAACTATTTAACAAAGCGATTTATCTGTATCTTTTCATAGTTGAACTGGAATGTGTTCGTCAGTGTGACAGTAAATGTTTTCTGCATATTTAATGCTCTGTAATATGCAATAATATTATTTATATTAAAAGTGTTGACAGGTAAACGCTTCCATTAACACCAAACATTTTGCGGTTCCTCGCAAATAAATAGTGTGAAATTTGTGCTATCCACAGTTTGTGTTCAGCAAACGTGTTTACAAACTTCGGGGAATTTCCTCGTTCTCTTCGCATCAGGTAGGATAATTGTTCTGGTATATTAACTGGAACTCGTAAAATTGATAAATTGAATTTTTTTCATATTATAATTGAGCAGATAATAAGAAGTCATCACATTCATATGAACATAGAATACTGCAACATAATCAGTAAATGACGGAGTCGCATTTTAATTAAGAAAAAGCCCGTACAAGAATATTTTATTGNCAATACTGCAACATAATCAGTAAATGACGGAGTCGCATTTTAATTAAGAAAAAGCCCGTACAAGAATATTTTATTGTATTGTATAGTGCTTATTAACGTCCCCCGGTGTTATGCCTGAAGGATTATCAGGGGACGGCTTACAAACTAACTTACGACCTAACATAAACTAACACCCATGCCTTACCTGGGATTCGAACCCAGAACCTCCCGCATTCCAAACCGGCTGCGCATCAACCGAATGCGCCACGAGTGGCTGACTGTACAAGAACGAAAAAGTAAAGAGCTTAGGCATCCAGTTAAGACTGTGGTTCTGAACAATTTAAGGGATGAGGAAAATAAGCTGAAGATGAAAGTGAATGGTTTTGCAGTTTGTTTGGGTAAAAGTGAAGATTTAAATTCTGTAACTAGATTCGGTTCCTTAAACGCATATTTAACAATCAAAATTCTCTTCTTGTCTCCACTTTTATGGATAAATAAATGCACTCGCTGAACAATTTGTGACTCCTATATTTTTTTTACAGGGATTGCTGTCATTATTTGCGTGGCGAATGTTTATCTCGAAAGAATTAATTGGTGAATGAGTGAAACTATCAGTCCTTAATAACAATAAATTGGACCATCTTTGTTCTGCGTAAAGATTTCAGACCTACTTGTACTCCGAAACACTAGAGCTCAACTTTCGTGATTGGATGATTTTAACTGTCACGCATTGCAGGAGTCTGCCCGCGAATCACGGACGCTCAACTGTCGGAGTTACCTAATTCTGATTGGTCCAGTCAGGTAAGGAACTGTATCCCGACAAAGACACGTGGCCAATAACAAAAGGAAAACTGCTCGTATGCCATTGTGTAAATCTCTTCGCGAAAAACAGGTGGCCCTAACAATAAACCAAATAAGTTAACATGACGCTACACACTCGACCACGCCGTTCGTAAGAAAATAGCGCCGTATTTAAAGGGTGGTTTTTCAAACCTGACAGTCAGACAATACTTGAGGTACTTTGTGACGAATGTGTTACCTGTTGGGCTTCAAAATAAATATGTGTAATAGTGGTACTTTTAAGGTTTCTGCCTTGCAAGCCTGGAGGAAAAGAAGAAGAAATTTGGGCGACTTAATAACAGCAAGGTCTTGAGAGAGCAAGCCTGGAGTCACGGAGTTTAAATGGGGAATAAATAATAAAGAAATTCCATTTCAATGTATAAATTATAAAAATAACTGTTTCAAACACNGGAGTTTAAATGGGGAATAAATAATAAAGAAATTCCATTTCAATGTATAAATTATAAAAATAACTGTTTCAAACACAAAAAAATTATTGTAACTTAGCTTTCTCATAGAATATTGCCACGTTAATACATAAAAAAGGAGTATTTCTTTTAATGTAAATTTTATAATTAAAATTTAGGGAAAATTATTTAACATAGAAATTGGTAAGATTTCTTAACGTATCCCTTAAGATATGTCAAGTAGAATAATATTTGTTTGAAACGGTTATCTTTAAAATTGATGAATTGAGAAGGAATTTATTTAACTCTGATTTCCCATTTACACACTGTGGCTGGGGATTTGGCAGGAAGAGCCCCTAAATGTTAAACTGAAAGTCTTGTAAAAAAAAACAAAAACGATTAAGCATAAAAACGAAACAAATTTTAACACTCCTATGAAAAAAATATCGTTACGAGGAAAGCTATCTACGGTGAACACGAAACTAACACGGTATAAATTTTACTTCAGCAAAAAGCTAACCTTGGATTGGAAAGTAAACAAGAGGAAGGATGTAATGAGAAGGTGTGAAACAAAAGAGTGGAATACTGTGGGGATCGCAGTCAACACACAATGAAACGTTCGTTTCACGGAAGAAAAAATGTAATTAACATGTTTTCCTAGCTCTTCAGTTCTTCGTCTACATTTTGTTTCACATCTACATTTAATTAAGTATTTAGTATAATTTATAACCAATAATACGTGCTTCTTGTCAAAGAAATATTTTTACACCGTCATCCTGAAGGCAAATTAGCCCTACGAGATTACTTTTTGTGGTGTATATGTGCGTGTGGCTGCGTGTGTGACCTCCCCACTAAAATTTTTTAAAAACTGCACAGAATTTTACAGAATTAGTTAATGGCACAAATAGTGTTTCATAGTTTTAAAACATACTGAATGCTTATTTTCAAAATGGCAGCTATTTACCTTTTTGGGTGACGTGTCATATCTTAGCAACCGATCAGAACCAAAACTGGTGTGCCATCCCGCCCTTTTTAGCAGTGAATTCAGAAAAGCGTGTCATTACTGCATTTTGGAAATCAGCGGCAGCTAGATCAATAGTGTTCTAAATCATATTTTGGGAAATACTGAACCGATTCCCTCCAAACTTGTCACACGAACATCACCCAAACTTATAATATTTTGTAGATCAGATACGTATTTTAAAAATGGCAACTTTAGAAATAATTTATGTTGGTACACTACATCTATGAAATATTTCAAGCTGTTTCAATAAAACTGGATGTGCTGGCAGTTCGCATTAAAAGCATCAAAAATTTTAGAGCACGTTCTGCTTCATCAGCCGTTTTGTAAGATATCGCCACATGCAAAATATCCAGGCAACTACGATTTTCCGTCCAAATTCGACTTAGAAGCAGTACTGTGACAGGTTACTGCACCTTATATTATTTCATTGCTTCAGTCACTTACTTTCAAGATATCAAAGCTATATTTTAGGTTATTTTACCACAGTGAACCATCAGATTAATTAAAACCAAACTTGGAATGTTGGCAGTTTCTTTTAGCGAGTATTAAAATAAATTTTTCGTGGCTTCTTTTGCACACAATCTTGGAAAACAGGAAAACTTGAAAAATAATGAAAAATAAGGATCTTNACAGGAAAACTTGAAAAATAATGAAAAATAAGGATCTTAAGTCATATCTTGGGAAGTACCGAAACAAAACCCAAATATTTCAAGAGGGCAGCCTACCTGAACTAACTGAGCTTTAATTATTCTTCGTTTTAATGTTTTAACTATGGGACCATTAAACCATTAATAACCGTACTCGATATGCTGGTACACTGTAAAAACATTTCTGGTAACCTTCCTAAACTGCAATGAAAGTTTTTAACCTATACACTGTGTGGAAATAATACCACACATCAAGCTGAATATGTAGGAATGTTTATCGTCGCTACTATACAAAGTTGGGAACTTCCCTACGCATTTCACTGTTTCCTCAGCAAATGTAGGAACGGTACAATGAATATAAAGGGGAAAAAATTACCATTCCCGGGATAGCTAGCTAATACATTTTGAATTCTAGTTTGAATAAGATTTCACCAGTAAAATTTCACTATTAACGGCGTATCACTGCCTCGCTACAGAATTCAAGCCTCCCTTAAAAAGTGTTTAGGCCCTTTTTGACAACAGGATGATCATTACGTTGTAAGTTTTGATTCGGCAACNAAGCCTCCCTTAAAAAGTGTTTAGGCCCTTTTTGACAACAGGATGATCATTACGTTGTAAGTTTTGATTCGGCAACGCAGTTTTATTTTTTAAAGTGTCGTAGAACCAAATATTTCATGGCGTGGTGATGTCGCTATACTGAAGAGTTATGTAAGGCGTAAGGGCATTAATTACCAGACACCCGTGAAAAGTTAACTATGATCACAGAGTAAATAATTGCACAGGGACGAAATGGCGTGGTGGTTCCTTTGATATGGTCATACCCATTCTCTAATTGGCTGCGCGAGGCTCTGGGCACGGGTCTTGCGTCTGATTGGTTACTGCATACCGCGAAAGGACCCCTATTGGCTGGGCTTCCGACTGGTGAGTAGGTTACCAGCCGCTGATCGGCGAACGACATGTTTCTGGCCGGTGACGTCATTTTCTAGGCGTGTGCGGCAAGAGTTCTCGATATAAGATCATGTTTCACCTCTGTGGTTGGATCGTCCGTACACGGTATACATATGTGTATATAGGCTATTCACAGTAAAGTGAGCACTTTTGAAAGCCCTCTCGTTTGGAATGATGGTCAATAAATATTTTTTATTCTAGCCTTAGAGCTTAACTTCCGAGTGCGGTGGAATATACACACTATGTTGATTACTTGCATGGTAATATTTATTTGAAAAGGTGGTTAAAGAATAAAACATGACCGAAAGAAAAAAGTAACTAGAGCCTCCAATATGCTCACTTTACCGTGAACAGCCTATAACAGCTATACCCTTCAGTAAGAGCACACATGCTGTAATGACGCAATATTATTAATTATCGGAATACGCAGTTCATTTTCTTTCGTTTAACGGGACTTCGTAATATTTTATCGGCATTGAAAGTTATAGCCACGGTGTAATGTTTATCGGTCATCCGTTGCCGTTTCAGAAATCGTAGTTTTTATTAGCGTCAGCATTAGAAGGTAGAAGTTTTCCGAACTGCGTCGACAGTTTTTGTTCTAGAAGGTTTGATTATCTTTTACTACGACGCAGTTCGGATGGCGTGGAAAGAGCGTGCTTAGCCAACGCCGTGCCCTTATTTGGTTACAAGAAGAGGGAGGTGGATACGCACGCAGAGACTAATACTCCATGTGCATATCACCGACCAGCAGTAGACTCTCAGTGCTCAGTGTTTTAGAATCTTACCAAACAAAAATGTATGAAAAGGAATTAAACCTGTCTCTTACAAAGAAAAAAGTTTTCATTTTTTTTACAGTCGCAGAAATAAAGTTGCCGGAACTGAGCAGGTGAAATAATTAAATAGCTTATTTTCGTATATTACGCTCCTAGCATATCACCACGCGAGCTTCTTCTGAAGTATACGGCAACAACAGCATCCACCCTCCTAGTATATCACCACGCGAGCTTCTTCTGATGGATGGGGCTGTATTTATGTCACTACGAAACTTGAACCTGCCAAAATCCTGCAATAGTACCAACCTCCAAGTGAAGGCTTGGCAAAAATATATAATCTAAACCACGTTCTTCACTGGATATGTTAGAGGGGAATCAGTTTTCATACCGCTTATGCCTTAACATTCCAAACGAGTATCCTTTCGAATTTTAAAAGACTGCAATTCCCCTTCAAGGCCTGGTTAGCTATAACTACAAATGAGGCCCAAGGACAGTCCCAAAAAGTTGTAGGGATAAACTTGAGGGAGGACTGCATCTCAGATGGCAGCGCTACGTGGCCTGATTTAGAGTCAGCTCATCTAGCGACTTGATATTCCTAGCACCAGAGCAGAATCATTAATGTGGTGTACAAAGAGGTCCTTCGGAAAAGGAAATTAGTAGCTGATTCGTGTAGTACACGAGGGCGAAGCCGCGTACAGAATGCTGGTAACAAACAAATGAATACAATCGTGTTTAGGTATATTTACAAAATATAATAAAGAAAGGGGTGCGATTTTCATTTTCAATTTTGAACTGCTGTAACTCTGAAACTTGTAAACGGATTTTGCTGGTTAACAAATTCATCAGAGAAATTTACAAGAACAAACAATTTTTTTGCCAAAGTTTTAGAAAAATTAAAATGAATTTCTGAATCTAAAGAAAGGAGACAATAGGAAATATATAGTTTTAAACAAAACATATATAGCCTGCGTGTTTACTAGTGAAAGATTATTGATAATAGATTATATGTAATGGTGGTTGTTTGGCCAGATTACACTTTGGATATCTTAAGTAAAAATTACTAGAACTGTCCTGGCGTTGTTANGTAATGGTGGTTGTTTGGCCAGATTACACTTTGGATATCTTAAGTAAAAATTACTAGAACTGTCCTGGCGTTGTTAACAGGTGCATATTTCAGCTCGCAGAAATTTCTTCGTAACTGGAATATTTTTTTACGTTACCCACTATAATTTCAGGCATACTGGGATAGCTTTACCCTTCACTCGTACTTGCGACCTCGTAATTCCCATTTAATGAACGCAGTTGCGTAATTTGGAGTTTCAACACTATTAAATAACTCGCACAAGCCATGTTCAGGTAAATCTTAGAACCTGCGCCTCTTTAACAGCTCCACGTGCCTACCAGACGCACCAGGTCGTCTTTCCCAGCCTTAAAACGACTTTTAATTTCTTCTCACGGGCCTAAAATTGTCCCAGTCGTAAAGGATGTAGCGGGGGACTCTTTACGAGGCGGCGGCATGGAATTTTAATCCAGCACGTTCTTTATGCAGCGCGTAGGAGAGATTAGATTAACGAAGAAGTGTTTCTCTCATTAAGGTTGTCCTAATAATTTTGAACCACTGTAGGGTTGTAGTGAAGATTAAACAAGTAAATTCCCTTTATTAAGTTTTCACACGCAGCCTGAAGCAACGTACCAAACGGCATGCAAGGCGGTAAAACAGAAGTAGAAATATCTATGTTCTAAATATGAAACTGTCAAAAATTTCTCCATACCGTTGGAGTTTATTTATTTATTTATCAGTGAAATCCACCCGTCCGAAGCTATTAAAACAATTATATAATTACATTTACTAAATCCCACTTACCAAACGGTGATTTTTTTTACACTAACTTCTGGGGCGAATGAGTATGTGAGTTTTCTCAGAGTGCTCCCACATTTTACATATAAATTTTATAATGGAAGGCCTTTTGTGGTCACAATACAGGCACTTTGCTGTAAAAAGAACCACATTTATATAGAAAATAAATGACAGTTGACATTCTGCCACCGCGAGGTAAACATAGATTTGGAAGCGCTCTCTCGTCATACCACTAAGATGAATTGCGAATACGAAGGCCTACCTTTGACCTCAACGAAAATGGAGCCTCGAACTGCATCATCGCTAACTGGTTGTCACCAGTGCCGATTCTGTGATATAGTTTTCACCTATTGTCAAAATGCTCATCGGCATGAGAGAACGGCCTGTACGAAGAGTTCTTTACACGTGATGAATACACTGAAAGAACACACCGAGAACTGCATTCGTCTACTGGGAGTCAGCAAGTCTGGCCGGCAATACCTCTTGTTGCATCGATGGGTATCGATTCGACAGGCTATTATGATGAGACAGTTAGTGCTAAAGACGGAGTGAGTGCAGTAGAGTAGGTTTGTGTGGAATGTACACTTGCAAGACCTTCGCGTGAAGTCGACGAACTTAAAAATAAATGGTCGTCGGCTCTAGATACTGATGAGCATACAAATCCTGCTACAAAGAGAGGCAAATTTAATATAGAATACAAAACAGGAGATTAATAGGACCACGAGGAGAGCACTGATGATTAATGAACATGAAGTCAGTGATGGTGCTGAATACGATAATGGCGATTTTCTCGATACGCCGACACACCCCTCTAATACATTTTCTGCAACAAGCGACACAAAAAAGACGCCGAGAATACTTGCTACCTATTTCCCGAAGACCCGAATGAACTTGTTGATAGACTCAGATATTTTATTGACTTTCAAAAACGCTGATATATCACGCACATTAACAAGATATCTTCAATCATTAGTAAACTGAAGTATCGGGGATATATCGCATGACGTGATGAATTGCTCTTTTCTAAGATTGTAATTAAAAATAATTATTAATTATTATAATAAAATAATTAGTTTTCCTTTATTTTTGTGTTTCACAACCTTTCCCCCCTCGCATCTTTAAAGTGGTGCTATGAGCACTCGATTATAAACGGAAAGATCTGAATATAGAATGATAATAAAGACTTTACGTACAAAAAATGCATGAATAGTTGACTGCATACAAAACATTATTTCTGTTGACATGTACAAATGTTGGAGGCAGTTGGTGAATTGTTTTTTTTAATATGCATGGATACACAAACAACAAACCCAAAGATTGAATATGGAATGATGATTGATGGAAATATTGCGAAAGATTGATAGAAAGATTGTAAATTGATAGAAAGATTGAAAGATTGCGAAAGATAGATTAAAAGATTGCGAAAGACTCATGGAAAGATTGCTAAAGACTGATGGAAATATTGCAACAGATTAATGGAAATNACTGATGGAAATATTGCAACAGATGAATGGAAATATTCTGAAATATTGATCGTTATATTGTGAAAATTGAGAGATTGATGGAAATATCCTAAAATTGATGGATATATTGCAAAATATTGATGGGAAGATTGAGAAAGATTGATTGAAATGTCGCTAATATTTCTGGAAAGAATGCGAAAGATAGATGGAAAGATTGATGGGAAGATTGAAAGATTGGTGGACATAATGGTGTGTGGTGCTCATTAATGTAAATATTGCGAAAGATTAATGTAAATATTGCGAAAATTGATGGAAAAATTGAAAGATTGATGGAAAGCTGAAAGATCAATGGAAATTTTGGTGCATGTGGTGCTTATTGCGGTACGCATTGATGGAAAAATTGCGAGATTGATCGAAAGATTGACAAAAAACCAAGTCCTTAATTAATTTTTAAATTTAAATTTTTAATTTTTTAAGAGTTTTTAGAATATTTTTTTGAATTCAAGGTTATCCACGGTTATAGGCACGGGACCAGGGTCACAGATGTGAGGTCAAAGTGAAGGTCATCCAGATCTAACATGTTGGTCGGAGTTATCAGTGCCACCTAGTTGTTGAGAATGTAAACAAATTGCATACGAAAAAACCCATGTGGCGGGTGGAGTGCATTCAACAGAATGAGCAAGGGTGAGGGGGTGGGGGAGGGGAATTTTAATACAATGTCATTGATTGGAGGGTTGTCAGTGGTGCTGTGGAGCCCTCTGGAAATGTAAGTTTTTAAAAATAATGGTAAAAAAATAATTTCTAATGATATTATTTACTAATTTTTTATAAATTCTTAGTACATTTTTAAGATTTTTGTGTTCAAGGTCAAAGGTCAAGGTTACCTGGATTCACTATGGTGGTAGTAGTCAGTAATGTATTATGCTCGCTTACCTTCATGAACTTATTCACTTTTTGCTCCAATTTTTATTTTCAAATTCATTCAAAGTCACGGTTATAGGGTCAAGGTCATGGGTCAGTCAAGTTTACCTGGGTACAACATGGTGGTTGGGTAACGTGATAACATGGTAGCTGGTTGGTTCTAGTCCTTCGTCCCCTCTAAGCCAAAACATTTGAAACTTTAATTTTTTTTATAATGTTTTCAAATAAATTGTTAATAATTTTTGTTCTACTTTTAAAATAATTTTTAGCGTTTTTATAATTTTTGGGGGAATTTTTAAAACAATTTAGCAAACTTTTGGGTTCAAGGTCACCCAGGGTCATGGCTATGAGGTTAAGGTCAAAGGTCAAGGTCACCGGCATCCAACATGGCGGTTTGGTGATGTTACAACATGGCAGCCGGTCGGCTTTGGCTTCACGTCCCCTCTAAGCACAAACACTCGACATTTTAATTTTTTAAGTTTTTTAAATAAAATGTTTATTAATTAAAATAACTTTTAATAACTTTAATTTTTTTGGGATTTGTTTGTGTTTTCAAAGTCAAAGGTAACAAGTTAAAATTCAAAGATCAAGGTCAAGGTCACTGACATCCAACGTGGCGGACAAAATGGCCGCCTGGCGACCAGAATTTCATACCATGAACTGTTCCGACGCTCAGACGCCCCAACGCCCGTGTGCCCTACTCCCCCAAATAATTCTACTTAAATCATCCCGTTATAAAATTAATTATTATTTAATAGCATTACGTTTCGTACATTTTAATTGTTTTGACACCTAAGAAATAAGATTTTTAATGAATTACGGAGTGTCCTTCATTTACTGGTAACAACAAATTCACCTGAAATTAAATCAGTAAGACTGTTATCGTCAGATGTCTTGGCCCGTATTCAAAATAGAGATGGTGAAAACAAACTGCCGAGGTCGACTTTCAGTATTTCGCAAGCGGCGGATTAACTAATACACTGTAGGAACTTTGAACAATGGCAAGGCGAGTTCGCGTTATGAGAGCGCGCCGCAGTTTTTGAAAACAGGCGCCCATCCCGCATCCCATTTTCTTGCGGCACCCGATCCGCCGCCAGACGTCCCAGAAAATCATAAACTAAACGAGGGAAATTTAATTAAGAGCGAATTATTGCCGTATAACCAGAGCGCGGGAGCACTTTTAACGACTGCTTCGCTTACAGAGTACTCCGAGGACTGGGACTTTGTTATGGAAACGAACTGCATGATTTTCGATGCCACGTTTATGGTCGCGAAGGGAGATTGTGACGCCGTGGCCTCAATTTAGCGACNACGAACTGCATGATTTTCGATGCCACGTTTATGGTCGCGAAGGGAGATTGTGACGCCGTGGCCTCAATTTAGCGACGCCTAGCACCAAGGAATCTTAAACTGGAATGAAACGACTCCATCCTGAAAGTTAATAGTAATTGGAATGACGGCATNGCCTAGCACCAAGGAATCTTAAACTGGAATGAAACGACTCCATCCTGAAAGTTAATAGTAATTGGAATGACGGCATTACTTGCCGAAATTATCGACTAGTTTAGTAACTTAAAACCACTGAATACGAAGAGAGCTAAAGAAAGAGCGAGGCCACTGCAAATTCTCTCCGTGCTTTTAACGTAGTTTCCTAACCAGTTTCACATTCCTAATTTTTTTTCTTAGTGAATTTCCTCAATTGTAATGAAAGTTATTAACCTATACACAGTATAGAAAACTTACCATACATCAGACTGCAAATATGGGAACGTTGAGCATCGTTACTATACTAAATTGGAACCTTGACTACGCCTTTGACTGTTTTCCAAGCTAATGTGGGGGACGCGGTGATGTAGTGGCCAGACCGCTCGCATCCCACCAAAGCGAACCTGGTTCGATTCCTGGCGGGGTCGCTCTTGGATTTTCGCATGTGGGAGTCGTGCTGGACGATGGCGCTGGTTGGCGGGTTTTCTCGGGGATCTCTCGTTTCTCCCGTCCTTGCATTCCGGCGCTGCTCCATACTACCTCACGTTACTCACGCACCATACTCACACACCTCACTTTACCCCATCGGCTCTCAAGATCTCGATGTTAAGAGCTGTCCAAATCTCTCATCTTCACTGCAAGCTAATGTATAGAAGGTACCATAGATTATGAAAAAAAAAANGTTAAGAGCTGTCCAAATCTCTCATCTTCACTGCAAGCTAATGTATAGAAGGTACCATAGATTATGAAAAAAAAAACTTTACTATTCGTGTTTTCTCAATACACATACGCTATATGCGAACTATCTCGTAGAGTGCGTGGCTGCTCTGTAATCGCCATAGTATGCTTGTGGTGCTCTTGTACGGACAAGATACTGTCGCAAGACATTGTCTTGTCTGTTTGTAAGAGAGACGAACGAATGTGTCACTATTTTGTGTGTCGGGGGAGGGGAACTGTGCTTCTCTTTTCTAAAAAGAATAAGCGACGCCTTTTGATAGTTACTTGTATTGCCGTCCAGCAGCGCCGCATATGTACATACGGAGTGTAACATAATTCAACAATCACTCAAATCCTAGGGATGTCATGAGTGACCAAAACATGTATATATATATATAATAACCATAAAACGTAAATCGATAATTGAGGCAATTTTGACGTGATTAATGATGATAATAAAACCATTACATTTCAATTCAATTGTAATTCTTTACAAAAAATGTTAAAAAAGTACGGCTTCCTTCTTTAATGCAAGTTCTGCCGTTGTCTGTCATATTGATTCAAGGATTCCAGGTGGGCCTATGTGCTGTAAAGAGTAAGAAGCTGCAAGCAGCCGAGCAGCGGGATATTCCTTCTATGCAATTGGAGTCTCATACACCAGTCTCTTCAAGCTCCCGTTCACGAAATAAAGTGAGGTGAGGTGGGGAGAACGAGCAGGCCATGCAAGGTGTTTACCGCGGCCAATCCATTGCTCTGCAGTTCAAATTCTCTCGGATGTCACTACAGAAATTATGAGTTGAGCCGTCATTTTGAAACCGCAACCGCAACCGAAGTCTAATATCAAGAGGATCGTCTCCTAAGAGGCCAGACAATGTTTTCTCCAGAAACCACAGGTACGGGTTACCATTGAGATGTAACGGCCCAATCAAATTATCCCCAACAATACCTGCCTACGTGTTGACAGCAAATGTTTGTTGGCGCGAACGGATGAAGCTGGCGTTAGGGTTTTGATCTGCCCGCGGGTGTTGTTTGTGTAAATTGACTATTCCTTCTCTGGTAAATGATGCTTCGTGACAGCGCAGACATTGCACTCTGACGTCATGGAGTGTTTAACTGAGTATGTAATATTAACGGTTTTTTTAAAACAAAAACGTTTGTTATAGTGTCTCCTATTTACTCTAAAAGTTCGAGTATTGAATTTTGTTACACCCGATAACGTTTATCTATATCAGAAGTGAGAACTGTTAAATGCGAAGAAAGCAAGCAGCCAGTCATTGGACACTTTACTCTTCATTAATATTACTACAGTTATGACAATAATATGCATAAAACAAAGAGAAACGTTCTGGATTGCAACCAATTTAAATGTGACACTTTTTATTAAGATTTTAAAACACTAAGACACTGAGCTACTTTCCTTAATTCGCTGTAATCATTGCAGTAAGTAGGTCATCCTGCCAGAGAAAACTAATTAAGTTGCGGGAGAGACGACTGTTTTAAGGTTAATTACAAAAGCATTAATAATCCATGAAATAATTATATTTTTAATATGCTTTTATATGCATACGCACATGTGGTATACACATACTTTCACACACACTTATTTTTAATCAAGGCAAGAGAGACTCATCAGTTTCTCCCCAAATTTTGTGATCACCGGAAGTAACATGACGTCTTTTGAACTCGTGGATTAATAATTGTGAAATGGCTGAAACATCTTCTCCGGGATTTNTTTGTGATCACCGGAAGTAACATGACGTCTTTTGAACTCGTGGATTAATAATTGTGAAATGGCTGAAACATCTTCTCTGGGATTANTTTTGAACTCGTGGATTAATAATTGTGAAATGGCTGAAACATCTTCTCCGGGATTTATTCAAGCTGAATACCTCATGCTGTAAATCATTAAAACTACAATGGACATTGCATATGAAATTTTTTTTACTGCTGGCTGTACAAAAATTCCCGGTATGTTTACGGGATACGGATATATTGTTTAGTTCTTTCCAGAGATAAATAGTTTTCCGTATATTTTGGCTTTCAAATTAAGTTTCATCCCTATACTGGTGCAGCCCTTGCAACCTTTTTAGGAGATTGAACTACATTGGTAGTGTGACATGAGAACTGCTTACATTTTTGCGAGTCATTCGCGTGAGTGATACTTTGCAGATGCTATTTGTTCTGTACCTTCCCCTCCAAGCTGTGAGAATCAACTCGATATATTCACACAAGTAATCTGAGCAATTTCTCAATGTTCACGTGTTTTGCCTTTACAATTCTCAATATATTCTGAAATCGTAGAGGCAGATGCCTCCTCCGAAATGTTTCCGTACTTTGTGGCTAATAACGTTAANCATTCGCGTGAGTGATACTTTGCAGATGCTATTTGTTCTGTACCTTCCCCTCCAAGCTGTGAGAATCAACTCGATAAATTCACACAAGTAATCTGAGCAATTTCTCAATGTTCACGTGTTTTGCCTTTACAACCCTCAATATATTCTGAAATCGTAGAGGCAGATGCCTCCTCCGAAATGTTTCCGTACTTTGTGGCTAATAACGTTAANCCTCAATATATTCTGAAATCGTAGAGGCAGATGCCTCCTCCGAAATGTTTCCGTACTTTGTGGCTAATAACGTTAATATATTGACGTAGGTTCGTCAGTGAACATATTTGTTATAGCCTAATGATTGTCTACCTAAAATATATAACATTTTTTGCAAAGCAGAAGGCCTGTAGACGAGCAGGAAATTAAATTTGGTTTTCATGCTACAAAAATGGAGGAGAATGGAGTTGCAAATATTTGGCTGTATTTATGGTGAACAGGTGTACAAAAGTCAATAGAAAGGTTAATACTGACTCTGTGGAGTCAAATTGGANTTGGCTGTATTTATGGTGAACAGGTGTACAAAAGTCAATAGAAAGGTTAATACTGACTCTGTGGAGTCAAATTGGAGGCGACTGACTTACAAAGAGATGAAATGTATCAGTAATGAAACGGTCGTAGTGCTTACCAAATGAACTGCAACAGTTCAGAAATAGTAACCTAAAATACGAACTAATGATGCTATGCAGTCAGTAACGAATGGAACACTGAAGTAATGTGATACTGGTGGCCAATGTTGATAAGTATCATCTGGATAGATACATCGTTGCAAAATCAATGCGGAAGCAGTGTAATAATCAGAAGGAATGCAGCAATACGGAAATGGTGTCTGTGTTGCCTACAGAAAATGCATTTCTCAATAAACAGCAAAATAGTGTCTTCGATACTCAAAAATGTTCTCATAGGTTAGAACCGCAGTACGCACTCTACATAAACGTACTTTTTCGTGATGGTCATGCTCGCTAAGGTGTTACACTTATGCGCGGAGATCGTAATGGTGACGATTTGCGCTTAATCTTGGTGAGCCCGTTACCTTTAGCCTTTCTGCACATAACCATGCCTTAATTGCAATTTCTCTTCCCAATGATTTCAAATCAATTTTTCAGAGTAACCTCTGCATTACGAAATTATTTTTTCGCGAGTGTGGCTTTCTTGCCTCTTCTTCGTGCCACGCCACGCAGTTTTTTTTTCCAGCTCGCTCGTCCTGCTGCCGATAAACGCATTTCTCCTCACGGTTTCCTCGCAAGCCTACACGGAGGCAGTCGTTGCGTGCGCTGCTGCAGAGCTCGTTTTCTACCGCAGCCTCTTTAAGCCGTCGATATCCTGGCCACAGCAGTTCCTTTCATTGGTTACTTTCAAGATAAGTAGCTTCAGACCACACTCCTCTGATTTTCGCTAGCTCGCCCAGAAGTTTCATAGGGTGAGGCTAGAATAGCCCATCACCGCAATCCCTCATTCACCACCGGAAGTGTTTACCGAAAAAAAAAAACGCAGGAATAGTCTCGTTTCAAAAATTAATAAAGCGTTTAGATTTTAAACATTTACTGTATTACCATTATTTTTAAAAATTTTTAAATAAAAATTTTCTATGTTTTAGAATCGTAGAAGCAGAAAATATCCTTAAATCTATTTGGTGTATTTTGTCACATCTGACCACTTACGGTTGTAGATTTTCTTCAACGAATATTTATTTCACAAATCATCCAGTGATAGCTGCCATTTTTAAAGTCCAAAAGGGCCAAGATATTTAAAGTAGAGAGCTATTTTTCTCTCTTTTCCCTTCAGAGAAAACAATTAGTTACGACTATGTAGTATAATATTTTGAAGTATAATAAATCGTCATGTTGTTTATACTGGTCTAAATTTTCCTATGTGCGATCTTCTCTTGTTATTTTGCTTACATTAATTAAAATATTACAGAACAGAAATGATTATACACTGTAAAAACATTGTTTAGTTTTACACAGGTGATTATAGCAGTATAGTCTCCACAACTTTTGATGCATTTTTACTACTTTTACACCTACAAATGTAAATTACGTTTTTATCCTGCGTCCAAGTAAAAATACCCTCAAAAATAGTCAACCTGTAAACTGCACTGCTAATTAGACTATACGTGGTGTTCTGGCATTTTATAATTAGTATGCTGTATAAAGTAATTGTTTCGTGTATTTTTCTACATTAACATCGCATTTGTAATTTCACCACATTGTTTTGGGACATTTTCAAATAATACAAAAATTAATTAAAGATTCACTGTAATTGTAAGTACACTATGTCTGTCCTTTTTTCACTGCTTCACCAAGTAGGTAAATGTGTGTAATTTTACAACTTACACTAAGATTTGTAGAACTGTTTCAATTTCTTTACACTTGCTATCAAGGTGTAAATTAATTTTTTTTCTTTCTTCACTCTATTTATTTCTGTAACTTGACAGCACTGAACTAATACAAACTACTTTCTCCAAAATCTTAATAACACTTTACTTCAGAGCTACAATAAATACACACAAACGGCAAGTCCATTCCATCAGAGGATATAGTTTCCGTGTTAGTGCACAAATTACGTTCAAAGTAGTACACTCTACGCTTTATGACCTCGTCTACTAGTAATTTTTACTAGTGATTTTCGCATAAAAATGTAAGATGACCAAACGTCAGTAATGTGCAGTATAAGAGTAGCCTATAGTACTTGAAGTAGACGTATCTTACCACATAGTGTATTTAAATAACATAATTAAATTCCTATATTATTGTTATCAAAGTAATGCATCAGCATGTTGTGAACAGAGATTTTTTAGTTATTATAGTGTAAAATTACACATACTGCAACTGTTTTCACAAATGGCACGTAATAAATGTAAAATTGTCAAAATGTAATATGTGTAAATTGTACATAATATTTTAAGGTGTACGATGTTCACGTTTATTAGAGCACTTCTCAAAGCCTTTGTTAGGATCTACTTTCTGTAAATGTATGCTTTTACCGCGTGCACTGTCGTCGACCCAATGGAAATATTCATGCGCTGATTAAGTGTAATTATTTAATTGTTAGAATTTAAATATTATTCTTATATGACAATTATTATTCTCGTGTGCATAAAACGAACATGAGTAATTGACAGACTGGTTTTCAGTAAATAAATTTCTTACAATAGACGCAAGACCACTTTTATGGAGTTCACTACTATTAGTAAAATCTGAGCTGACGGGCTAATCAAATATAAAAATGGTATTATAAATTAAGTATCTTAAATTTATTTCTTTGCATTGCAAGTTGATTGAGCTGGAATAAACGTATAACCGTTTAATATGTAGTTAAACTTTGTGATGCTTGTTTTTCATCTAGACGTTTGTCATTATTAATAACAATGCATGCCCGAAAGCAAGTATATTTTGCTTATTTTCATTCGCTGATAACATACAAAATCTTTTATTGGAAAATAAATTTTGTAATATAAAACATTTATTTTTCAAAAAACGGCAATGCGAATGATTTTTTTTATAACGTGCGTAGCGCCGATTCTCATCTAAAACGTTTTATCGATAAGAAGATATGAACATTCTGGTCAATTTATTTATGAAGTTCTTTCATATATGGCCAGTAAATTTGATGACTTCCAACTTTACAGTGAAATTGAGAAATGCAATACTNTTATGAAGTTCTTTCATATATGGCCAGTAAATTTGATGACTTCCAACTTTACAGTGAAATTGAGAAATGCAATACTTTAGACATACCATTAACTCCCATGTTCCATCCACATCTCTTGAACATCATTTGAAAAAGACTTTTATTTTACTGCAATAAGAATATTGTATGAAACATATTACTTCATTATAAAAAAACGTTAATTTTTCTACTTGAAAATGTTTTTTATTCTACGGTTAAATTCTTCAGTTATTCTTTTTTGTGGTTAATAACTGACTGTTTGTTAAAATAGTTATGTTTTACGATCATGTGAAAATCAGCCACCGAATAAAGTGGAAAGCGTTGAAAATATCATCTCACCCAGCGAACAAATATCTTAACTTCTGTATTTTTATGACGATGGAGTTTTGAAAACTTCTGACCCAACTTTAAGTAAAAAACATTGAGTTCCAACTGTTATCAATAGTTACACCGTCACACCAGTAAAGGAAGAACTGTTTAATATAANTTGGCTGTATTTATGGTGAACAGGTGTACAAAAGTCAATAGAAAGGTTAATACTGACTCTGTGGAGTCAAATTGGATGCGACTGACTTATAAAGAGATGAAATATATCAGTAAGGAAACGGTCGTAGTGCTTACCAAATGAACTGCAACAGTTCAGAAATAGTAACCTAAAATACGAACTAATGACGCTATGCAGTCAGTAACGAATGGAACACTGAAGTAATGTGATACTGGTGGCCAATGTTGATAAGTATCATCTGGATAGATACATCGTTGCAAAATCAATGCGGAAGCAGTGTAATAATCAGAAGGAATGCAGCAATACGGAAATGGTGTCTGTGTTGCCTAAAGAAAATGCATTTCTCAATAAACAGCAACTGGAAATAAATGAGGAAACAGAAAATAGTGTCTTCGATACTCAAAAATGTTCTCATAGGTTAGATCCGCAGTACGCACTCTACATAAACGTACTTTTTCGTGATGGTCATGCTCACTCAGGTGTTACACTTATGCGCGAAGATCGTAATGGTGACGATTTGCGCTTAATCTTGGTGAACCCGTTACCTTTAGCCTTTTTGCACATAACCATTCCTTAATTGCAAATTCTCTTCCCAACGATTTTCAATCAATTTTTCAGAGTAACCTCTGCATTACGAAATTATTTTTTCGCGAGTGTGGCTTTCTTGTTTCTTCTTCGTGCCACGCCACGCAGTTTTTTTTTTCCAGCTCGCTCGTCCTGCTGCCGATAAACGCATTTCTCCTCACGGTTTCCTCGCAAGCCTACACGGAGGCAGTCGTTGCGTGCGCTGCTGCAGAGCTCGTTTTCTACTGCGACGCGGCCTCTTTAAGTCGTCGATTTCCTGGCCACAGCAGTTCCTTTCATTGGTTGCTTTCAAGATAAGTGGCTTCAGACCACACTCCTCTGATTTTCGCTAGCTCGCCCAGAAGTTTCCTAGGGTGAGGCTAGAATAGCCCATCACCGCAATCCCTCATTCACCACCGGAAGTGTTTACCGGAAAAGAAAACGCAGGAATAGTCTCGTTTCAAAAATTAATAAAGCGTTTAGATTTTAAACATTTACTGTATTACCATTATTTTTAAAATTTTTAAAATAAAATTTTTCTATCTTTTAGAATCGTAGAAGCAGAAAATATCCTTAAATCTATTTGGTGTATTTTGTCACATCTGACCACTTACGGTTGTAGATTATCTTCAACCAATATTTATTTCAGAAATGATCTAGTGATAGCTGCCATTTTTAAAGTACAAAAGGGCGAAAATATTTAAAGTAGGGAGCAATTTTCTCTCGTTTCCCTCCAGAGAAAACAATTAGTTATGACAATGTAGTATAATATTTTGAAGTATAATAAATAGTCATGTTGTTTATACTGGTCTAAATTTTCCTATGTGCGATCTTCCCTTGTTATTTTGCTTAAATTAATTAAAATATTACAGAACAGAAATGAAAATACACTGTAAAAACATTGTTTAGTTTTACACAAGTGATTATAGCAGTATAGTCTCCACAACTTTCGATGCATTTTTACTATTTTTGCACCTACAAATGTAAATTACGTTTTTATCCTGCGTCCAAGTAAAAATACCCTCAAAAATAGTCAACCTGTAAACTGCACTGCTAATTATTCTATACGTAGTGTTCTGGTATTTTATAATTAGTATGCTGCATAAAGTAATATTAAAGATTCACTGTAGTTGTAAATACACAATGCCAGTCCTTTTTCACTGCTTCACTAAGTAGGTAAATGTGTGTAATTTTACAACTAACACTAAGATTGTTAGAACTGTTTCAAGTTATTTACACTTGCTATCGAGGTGTAATTTTATTTTTTCTTTCTTCACTCTATTTATTTCTGTAACTTGACAGCAATGAACTAATACAAACTACTTTCTCCAAAATCTTAATAACACTCGACTTCAGAGCTACAATAAATACACGCAAACGGCAAGTCCATTCCATCAGAGGATATAGTTTCCGCGTGAGTGCACAAATTACGTTCAAAGTAGTACACTCTACTCTTTATGATCTCGTCTACTAGTAATTTTTACAAGTGATTTTCGCATAAAAATGTAAAATGACCAAACGTCAGTAATATGCAGTATAAGAGTAGCCTATAGTACTTGAAGTAGACGTATCTTACCACATAGTGTATTTAAATAACATTATTCAATTCCTATATTATTGTTATTAAAGTAATGCATCAGCATGTTGTGAATGGGAAATTTTTAGTTATTATAGTGTAAAATTACACATACTGCAACTGTTTTCACAAATGGCACATAATAAATGTAAAATTGTCAAAATTTAATATGTGTAAATTGCACATAATGTTTTAAGGTGTGTGATGTTCACGTTTATTTGAGCACTTCTAAAAGCCTTTGTTAGGATCTACTTTCTGTAAATGTATCCTTCCCCCGCGTGCACTGTCGTCGACCCAATGACAATATTCATGCGCTGATTAAGTGTAATAATTTAATTGTTAGAATTGAAATATAATTCTAACATGACAATTATTATTCTCGTGTGCATAAAACGAACGTGAGTAATTGACAGACTGGTTTTCAGTAAATAAACTTCTTACAATAGACGCAAGACCACTTTTATGGAGTTTACTACTATTAGTAAAATCTGAGCTGACGGGCTTATCAAATATAAAAATGGTATTATAAATGAAGTATCTTAAATTTATTTCTTTGCATTGCAAGTTGATTGAGCTGGAATAAACGTATAACCGTTTAATATGTAGTTAAACTTTGTGATGCTTGTTTTTCATCTAGACGTTTGTCATTATTAATAACAATGCATGCCCTAAAGCAAGTACATTTTGCTTATTTTCATTCGCTGATAATATACGAAATCTTTTATTGGAAAATAAATTTTGTAATATAAAACATTTATTTTTCAAAAAACGGCAATAAGAATGATTTTTTTTATAACGTGCGTAGCGCCAATTCTCATCTAAAACGTTTTATCGATAAGAAGATATGAACATTCTGGTCAATTTATATATGAAGTTCTTTCATATATGGCCAGTAAATTTGATGACTTCCAACTTTACAGTGAAATTGAGAAATGCAATACTTTAGACATACCATTAACTCCCATGTTCCATCCACATCTCTTGAACATCATTTGAAAAAGACTTTTATTTTACTGCAATAAGAATATTGTATGAAACATATTACTTCATTATAAAAAAACGTTAATTTTTCTACTTGAAAATGTGTTTTATTCTACGGTTAAATTCTTCAGTTATTCTTTTTTGTGGTTAATAACTGACTGTTTGTTAAAATAGTTATGTTTTACGATCATGTGAAAATCAGCCACCGAATAAAGTGGAAAGCGTTGAAAATATCATCTCACCCAGCGAACAAATATCTTAACTTCTGTATTTTTATGACGATGGAGTTTTGAAAACTTCTGACCCAACTTTAAGTAAAAAACATTGAGTTCCAACTGTTATCAATAGTTACACCGTCACACCAGTAAAGGAAGAACTGTTTAATATAACAAACGTTTAGTGCAAAAAGTTTCAACAAAAAATATTTTCTATGTCAGCTGTTATTTTTATAATAAAATAATTATGTCAATTCAGAATAGTGTTTTGTTGTTTTTAAGAACCCAGTTTACTTGCTTGCCATTTTTGTTCAGGAAACAATAAAAATGTGATAATAATAAAAATAAATTTATTTCGTAACGTTAAAAATATTTTATTGGTATGTATAACCTTTTATCCCCTAAGACGTCGAACATCTTAGGTTAATACAAAATTATGAACAAAATAATGATTGAAAGACATAATTATGTAAATTAATATAAGGACATCTGTCATATTCCTCCACTTAAAAATCTGAAGGCACTTGTTGGGGACCGTGATGCAAACAATAATTAAAATAAAGATCTCACGAAAGAAGCAGTGTTTCTCATATTTCAAAACGAAGAACTGGATCTCGTATCTCCCCTCGAGTCTGTTTGCACTTATAACGAAATGTTGAAGATAACAATCTCGACTTGCGTCTCGTCTTATGAATAAGATATTTTACGAAAGAGCGAAATGTAGATGTAGTGAGACGACGAAGTTACCCTAGATAATAGAGTGCCAGGATGAAAATATGCCAGTGGAACGGAAGAACAAAGCTGATACCTGGTCGTGCTGTATAGAGAATCAAACATATGAATACCAGGTGGCTCCAGTGTTGGTTTTTCATTACAGTAGTAATTTTCTATGTCGTTCCGGTACAGGGTATGTACGATTGCAGAGATGAAACAGTCGCTTAACTCCTTGAACTCCAGCAGCACACGTCAGTAAAATGACGTCACTGCCTAGCAACATGCCGGAACGGCGTTCGCCTGGTACCCTACTAAGGTTTATTCTACGCAGGTTAGGAACAAAGCGAGATTTCTTATGAAAGAGTTTGGCATAGTGTAAATTTCTGCGGCTGGGTGCGCAGTGTTCCAAAAGGCGACTAAATTATAGTGTTAAGATACGTGAATAATTAAAGAGAAAGATTCTATGTGGATGCGTAGTTATTTTATATTTGATTTATGATTATAGCAATTATCCTGTAGAAAATGTGGTACCTTGCCGACACTAGCGGCTACCTAGTGGTGATAACTTCCCCTTCGCCAAGCTTTTAACAATCATCTTCCAAACCTGTAGTAGACGTTACCTTAATTTCTACTCTCCAGTCGGCAACCCAGCCAATAGGAAACCTTTCGCAGCATCCGGTGGCCGATCAGAAAGAATGCCAGTTTCCAGAGCTTCGCGCAATTGACTGACAGACATTTGTATATTTTCTTCACATATTCCTTTGTTTTGTTCTGCCTGCAACTAATATGATGCCATCAAAGATAACACTTGCATGGATACGAGTCTGCAGAGTGGAAAATCAGCGTGCCGGTTGTACGTTATTGCTAACGGTCAAACGTCTCGGCATTCATCTCCGATCGGCAGACGTATGTGAATTTCACGAGTTCTTCCGGCAGCATCCTGGCTTTCTCAGTCCTTACTCGGGCCACAATCGCTAATTCATCGTCTGCCGCCGTGATGCGAGCTTTATTGTATTCGACTAGATTGCACGTGCTACTGTTACGTTATTGCTTTATATCTATCACTGGCTGAATACGTGAACAGGGAGCGTCTAAAGCACTGTGGTTCAATCATAGAAAGAACGCTAGAGAATAGGCTACATGCTCAAAAGTCCAGCCGGTCAGTGAACGAATTTGCAACTTTTACGTAACTGTACCGATCAGGCAGGATCACATTCGTACCTCAGCTCAGCTGTGTAATCCAGCACTGAATTCTGCTTCCTCGTGCCAGCATTTATATGGAAGTCGTTGTATGGGTAAGTCAGTGGACTAAAAAAACGTTTTAGCTAATTTAGGTAAAACGAATTTCGTTATAGCGACGGAAATTAAGGTGGCATGACTGTAGGCGAAACGATTTTAGGCTTACTAATCGACTTTCTGGTGCTGGTGGCAATGCTTCCTGAACTGAACTTTAAATAGGATTTAGGTCAAATTACTATCAGAAAAACGAATTTTGCTTAAGTAAACATTATAAATAGTGANTGAACTTTAAATAGGATTTAGGTCAAATTACTATCAGAAAAACGAATTTTGCTTAAGTAAACATTATAAATAGTGAGTTTTGGACACTGCGTGTAGTTAAAAAAAAAACGTATCTATACTGCCAGCAGTGTAAAAATTTTTGGACGCTATGAATGCATAATTGTCGTTTAAGGCTAAACTGTTTATGATCTTCTGCCGCAATAGTGTTTGCAAAACCGTATTACTTGAAGTCGAATTACAAATTTCTGCGACATTAATTTGTTACCATTTTTTACATGCACGTTTCCGTAGAATTTCAGTGATCTCATTTCCAGGCAGTCGTACTGGTTTGATTTTCAGAGCTATTATAAAATTAAAAATCTTTAATAACGCAGTGCAGTGCAGCACATTTGTGGAACACTCTCAGGCGTGATACATTTTTTTAACGACTCCTGTATTTTCAAAGACATCCCATTCTAATATAACCCAAATCACAGCTTTCTGGGCAGGCAATATCTATTATGTTGGTTGCAAGCGCTTCATTCCGACCTAATCACAAATTACCGCATAACAATTACACACGTAAAAATATATCTTTTTAAACCGTAAAATATCAAAAAAACCTCTCGAAATTGGGTTACATTATAACGATGCTATATTATTTTTAAAACCACGACCGATCTCACTGTCTTTGTAATTCGCTACCTTTCCTCTGTTTCACTTTTGTTTTATTTGCGAGTAACAATGCAAAGTAAGTAGAAACGTACTTATTTATTGTGGAAAATGTATCAGTTTAACTTTCGGACGATTTTAATTTCATTATCCATTACAAATAATTTTCTTTGGTGATATAAAAGCAGAGTTAAATGCGATTTAAGTTTTTTAATAACATTGTACCAAACGAATATTAAATATAATTCTGTTTCCCAAAATTAATGAACAACAATTTCCTCTTATTACGGTTAAAAAAAAACGGCAACACACACCGAAATACAAACTAAAAGAAAATGTTAATCAAAATGCTTCGGAAATAACACTATCTTTTTCAAAAACAAGAATTAATTAATATTAGCTTGTGGATGGGAAGAANCATGCACGTTTCCGTAGAATTTCAGTGATCTCATTTCCAGGCAGTCGTACTGGTTTGATTTTCAGAGCTATTATAACATTAAAAATCTTTAATAACGCAGTGCAGTGCAGCACATTTGTGGAACACTCTCAGACGTGATACATTTTTTTAACGACTCCTGTATTTTCAAAGACATCCCATTCTAATATAACCCAAATCACAGCTTTCTGGGCAGGCAATATCTATTATGTTGGTTGCAAGCGCTTCATTCCGACCTAATCACAAATTACCGCATAACAATTACACACGTAAAAATATATCTTTTTAAACCGTAAAATATCAAAAAAACCTCTCGAAATTGGGTTACATTATAACGATGCTATATTATTTTTAAAACCACGACCGATCTCACTGTCTTTGTAATTCGCTACCTTTCCTCTGTTTCACTTTTGTTTTATTTGCGAGTAACAATGCAAAGTAAGTAGAAACGTACTTATTTATTGTGGAAAATGTATCAGTTTAACTTTCGGACGATTTTAATTTCATTATCCATTACAAATAATTTTCTTTGGTGATATAAAAGCAGAGTTAAATGCGATTTAAGTTTTTTAATAACATTGTACCAAACGAATATTAAATATAATTCTGTTTCCCAAAATTAATGAACAACAATTTCCTCTTATTACGGTTAAAAAAAAACGGCAACACACACCGAAATACAAACTNGGGCCCAGGCGAGGCGTAAAGCTTTGTGTCGAGCAGTCAACAACGGTACACGAGTGGGCCTTCGGCTCCGAAAGCCCATATTAATGATGGTCCGTTGAATAGTTCACACGCTGGCACTTGTTGATGCCCCAGAATTGAAATCTGCGCCAATTTGAGAAAGGGTTGCACGTCTGTCACGTTTAATGATTCTCGTCAGTCGTCGTTTGTCCCGTTCGTTCACGATCTTTTTCCGGCCACAGCGATGTCGAAGATTTTATGTTTTACTGGATTTCCGATATTCATGGTACACTCGTGAAATGGTCGTACGCGAAAATCCAAATTATATCGCTACCTCGGAGATGCTATGTCCCATCTCTCGCGCGCCAACTGTAACACCACGTTCAAACTCACTTAGATCTTGATAACTTGCTGCTTGATAGCAGCAGTAACCAATCTAACAACTTTGCCAGACGCTTGTTGTCTTATATAGGCGCTGCCGACCGCATCGCGTTACTCTGATTGGTTCCATACCTCTGTTATTTGCATACGCACACCTATACCAGTTTTTTTGGCTCTCAGTGTAATCACACATGAAAGTAAGAATTTTTTTTAATCATCGCAAAAAAAATTCCCATTNTGGTTCCATACCTCTGTTATTTGCATACGCACACCTATACCAGTTTTTTTGGCTCTCAGTGTAATCACACATGAAAGTAAGAATTTTTTTTAATCATCGCAAAAAAAATTCCCATTCCTTACAATTAATTTTAAAAATTAATACAAAAAATGTATTTTATTTCTTTTGTTCTACTTTACCTCGGTGTTGGATTAGCTTAAAGGACTCGCTTGCCTTACCAAAATAGTTCTACGGGAATATACATCATGAGACAATGAAACTGCACTTAACTCTGCCCACAATAAAACTTAGTTAGGACTTCGCCAAAAGAAAAATTATATCATCACTGCAGGTGTGTTGTTTTGCTCAAAAACTTCGCTGTACTCCGCCTGAAAAACCCATTCATTTATTGCATGCGCCACTCAGAATTCTTTGTTTCGTACAATCAGTAGCATTATAAGCGATAACAACGTTAAAAAAATGAACACAGATTTTCTTNCGATAACAACGTTAAAAAAATGTACACAGATTTTCTCTTACTGTATAAAATATGTCAGAGATCTTTCAACATTTTTCCTAAATGTCAGTTGGATACATGTCTCCAATAGTGTACACTGAGCCACAAGGACACATCTCGAGTGACAAAATAATAATGACTTCCGTTTCAAGGATTTCATCAGAAAAAATCCTTGAAACTGAAGTCATTATTATTTTGTCACTCGAGATGTGACCTTGTGGCCGTATTTTCAGTATACCTGTCTTCTATCACGGCGATCCTGAATGTTCACATTAGAAAGACATGGCGGAGCTTGCCGATGGCTTATGGGTTATCTCGGAGTATTCCCGTTCGCTTTCTATCACTCTTGTTTGTCATCTCATCATTTGAGTTCTGTCGGTTTCCCAATAGGCGAAGTCCTCGTCGGAACATACAAAAAAAANGTCCTCGTCGGAACATACCAAAAAAAAAAAAAGTGTTACTTGCCGTATACCTTTCGCAGCACTTCTTTGGTGTAAAATAAATTAATAGAAAACAAAAACCGCTATATTTTTCGATGTTGCTTTTGCCTGTATATTTACATCGTAAATGGACGTGTTTAAAAAATTGCATTCCTTTCGTGAACAGTGTTGCCGCTGCCAAACATTTACTTCACTTCCAGAGATCGACCTAATACGATGATATGGTGAATCAAAGAAGCAATAGTCACAGTGCCAATTCTGCATTTAAAAGTAATAATTTTTCTTCAAATTTAGTATGTTATCCGTATTTTATTCCTCCATTTTTTGGTATCTAGTGAAAAATCGCAAAGCGAAGACAATACGAATTTCTTTCAATTAATTTTTGAGGTTTTTGTTGCATATAGTAATATAATTCTACCACATATGTATCATTCAGCCTGGATGCAAACAGAAAAGAGTAATATTTATAAAGCAGAAGAACGTTCTTAATATTCTGAAGTTGTGCTTTAATATTTATAAAGCAGAAGAACATTGCCGTTTAATGAGTAAATTTTTCTTTTTCTTAATATTCTGAAGTTGTGCGGATCTGGAGATTTGTTGAGAAATTAAAACAGGTGGGAGGTGACAAGAGGTATTCCGCAGTATGGCTGATTTGTAAAACCGTGCTCTAAATGATATTCTGTAATGTTGAAATGTGTAAAGAAAAAAAAAATGCTTTCAGAAGGCGAAGAATTCCCGTGATTACGTTTTGCTTTATCTTTCTTATAAACGAACTGCTTGTATTTTAACCAAAACTCTATTACNGTATTCCGCAGTATGGCTGATTTGTAAAACCGTGCTCTAAATGATATTCTGTAATGTTGAAATGTGTAAAGAAAAAAAATGCTTTCAGAAGGCGAAGAATTCCCGTGATTACGTTTTGCTTTATCTTTCTTATAAACGAACTTCTTGTATTTTAACCAAAACTATATTATNCGAAGAATTCCCGTGATTACGTTTTGCTTTATCTTTCTTATAAACGAACTGCTTGTATTTTAACCAAAACTCTATTACCTTTATTTGCGTAGGCCCGACTTTCGCTTTGGAATAACGTTTGGATTATTAATTACTATTGTTCTGTTTTTATAGCTATAATTCATATGAATCTCAGCTTACAGGGCTGACGATAAAATATTTCCACATATACGCTCGAAGCTGAACGATCAACAAAGAATGTTTAATAAACGAACTGTTTCTAAAATAAAGTGCCCATCCATTTTATATAAACTTACGGAAATATATCTACTTATTATCAATTTTCTAAAGAGTTTTGCAGTTATAGTGTCCTATATGTGGTACGTTGTGCAGGAAGTGGATTTCAGACCCCCGCCTACCTCTCACTCGAACTGTATTGCAGGGTCTTTGAAATACTTGGTTTTTTCAAGAATATTCAAACGAGCGTTCAAAGTGCTGATCAACGAAAAGAACACACTTTTCAGACGAGGCCTACAAATTGCTTTCAAGACGTCACGCACATTAGAAAAATCATTTAAGAGTACACCAAAACTGCTAAAAATGGCTTTTTGAATCTCGTTTTGTTCTCAACCTGAGTAGAATAAACCTTTGCACAGTACCAGTCGCGTCCAAAATAGTGAACACGGAGAATGAACGGGTTTAAAAGATAACATAAAGAACTGTGTCATTGTTTGCTGATGAGATACGCGCAGAACACAGAGTGCGTAAGAAATATATTTTGTTATATACATTTTCTCTGCGGTATTCAACTTACCAGATTCGACATGCGTGAACTTTTCGTTAAAACAAATTTCTAGTAAATCTAAATAAATTCGTTTGTGTATACATAGATGTCGAACCATCATTGGAACCTGCATAGGTAAATGAGAAATACCACGAAAAACCATAAAGGCACTACGCATTTTGCAAGCATAACGCCTACTTTGACAGAATTTTGTACGCATTCTTGCATGCATCTGAAATTCATTAAACATGGTTTTCATACCTAACGTACAGATTCTTTAATTTCAAATTATATAAATATATTTATAAGGCAACGCTAGTGGGTTTACTTTAATGAATCTATGAAGTTTTGAAATGTTTACCTTAGAATATCTTGGAAGTTATCTGGTAGTATTAAATATGTCACTGTCAATCTCAAGTTTTTCGCATCTATTTAATGAAATTTCTGTTCCTCATGTTCGATTACAAGAACTTACTTAGCATGGGATTTAGAGCCAAAGGTACGGTAACTTAATTTTCACACAGTGTTATACTAGTCGCACCTGTGCTAAAAATATTCAAGAAAAATCGAAACGAGAATTGGTCTCAAAGACTAGGCTGTATGCACTTTAGCATTTTGCAGAGATTAAAAGGTGGGTTGGCATAAATAAATATTGTTTTACTTACTTTTATGGGTTACGCAAGCGTAGACCTGTTTGTGTCTATAGGAAAGCCTTCAAGGCTAGAAAATGAAGAGAGAAGAAAATTTCTACGATAGTATTTTCGAGAGGTTTTATGACAGGAAATGGAAATGCCATTGAAATTCAGCCTTTCCGGTTTTACTGAGGCATTACAAGAAACAGTTATATACTCACTGTAAACGGAGTCTGAGGTTACTCGCTTATTATTTATGATCTAATAGGGTAATATAGGTAATTGCCATTTTTGAGCATTTTCAAATCATCCGAAATAACCATTTTTGAGATTTTATATCTTTTTCGTATCTTCGAGTATAAGGAGTACTTTTATTGACTAAACCAGTGCTGCCAANTCAAGGCTAGAAAATGAAGAGAGAAGAAAATTTCTACGATAGTATTTTCGAGAGGTTTTATGACAGGAAATGGAAACGCCATTGAAATTCAGCCTTTCCGGTTTTACTGAGGCATTGCAAGAAACAGTTATATACTCACTGTAAACGGAGTCTGGGGTTACTCGCTTATTATGTATGATCTAATAGGGTAATATAGGTAATAGCCATTTTTGAGCATTTTCAAATCATCCGAAATAACAATTTTTGAGATTTTATATCTTTTTCGTATCTTCGAGTATAAGGAGTACTTTTATTGACTAAACCAGTGCTGCCAAACTTGCCGTGTCTTAAATCCTAAATTTATTCACTCATTTGTCATCCTGAACATATGTACAATTACACTTTTATATGAACTTTCTAATCAATATCTGGTAATTAAAGAGTGTCAGCTACTTTATTTTCGTTCCTTCGTAGGGTTTGAAGCGTACTGTATTCGTAAAACGGTCACGCGTCCATACATAATCTTCAGTCAGATGCACTTTACCTCTGCCTAAGTTATACGTACTTAATGTAACCCAACAAAGTGCAAATTAGTTTCCACTCATGACTTAACCGTCAGAAGAAATGAGAACATTTTAAAATATTTCTTCTTGAAAATTAAACCAACGAAATATCAAACATTCAACTCCTTGTCGTAAGACTCACGCCGTAGACATAACACGAAACTGTGAGCGACAAACACAGCGGAAAGAGCGTACTTCATTCAATTCCCNCTTAATGTAACCCAACAAAGTGCAAATTAGTTTCCACTCATGACTTAACCGTCAGAAGAAATGAGAACATTTTAAAACATTTGTTCTTGAAAATTAAACCAACGAAATATCAAACATTCAACTCCTTGTCGTAAGACTCACGCCGTAGACATAACACGAAACTGTGAGTGACAAACACAGCAGAAAGAGCGTACTTCATTCAATTCCGCCTTCCTCCTTCGTCCTCGACAGAAAATGAAATTGTTTCAGTGAAAATTTATTTGAAATCCGCCTTATCGGGTGCACTCGCGTTTCTGTCGACATCTGTTTATGTTTTTTCCTGATAAAATTGTTTGGTCGGGTATATCGACTGCGGCGCAAGTTGGTACGCATCTGTCTGTCCGTGCCACTATTTATCTTCCCTATTCCCTCCCCGCATTGGGGAACGTAGCCCAGAATGACAATTCAAGCTGTTTGGTAAATACGTTACCGAGCGTATCTATTCCGTTTGAAGCCATAGACAGACGACCTACAACAAGCAACAGAACATTTTTCCGAAGTACTAATTCTTGAAATTTAAAACAAGAGGCTCGCATCACAAAGTAAATTGTTTGGGTTTAAATGATAAATTAATGGACTATTATGCAAAAAAAAAAAAAATACCGATTTACAAAATGCTTGAAACTAAAGTTGAGGTCACGCTCTATATCTGCACTTAAGTTCCGTCCGTGCTAGGGTTGTAAGTTTCATTACAATCAAACACTTAATTCAAGTAAATGATAAATATATCAAATATGCATATAAGGGATAAATATTGGAACCAAAGTTAGCACATATTTTAAACACGAAACAATTACTTTTCAAATTTTACAATTACATTTGTTTATTAAAAATTTTTTCCCAACAATTATTTTTCTTCATTTATGATGCGATTATTGTTTTTACTATTGTAGCGAAGACAGAATATCGAAGTAANTATTGTTTTTACTATTGTAGCGAAGAGAGAATATCGAAGTAAAAAAAAACATATTAAGTTCAGTGATGTTCTGTTTTTAATTTAGAGACAATGCGTCTTTGACAAACACTGGTAAACAGCTCTTTGCATGGGCAGCGGAACCAGTCGGTTAGGTGAGTTATATGACCCCCTAATGATATGCTGTAAGGGTTAGGAATCGGTTAAGTTGTATGAACATTTTTTGTACCTTTTAGTCGTTACACGTAACGAACTTAGGCTAAGTTTTCAATAATCGCATTTATAAAATCAACGACATATTGGTCGAACCTTCAAGATAACTGACTTTGCCTCAAATAATACTGCAAATGTATCTTGGCTATTCATTTCTGTGTATAACATAAAGTTTCCGACTGACTCACTGACTCACTTACTTAACAACGAACAGCCAAATCGTCTGGACCCAAATTCCATGGAAATTTAGGGATGGCTTCCCCATACGATGCGGTGCATGCACCCACTAAAAAAGAATTTTTCGAAATTCAACCCCTAAGAGGATGAAAAAGGGTAAAATGTGTTTCGAGGACTCCTCAAAAGCTCATGGCATATCGTTGTGCTCTTCACTTCAAAAAGTTATTTCGTGGAATTATTTGAATCCATTTTCTTGGAAACAATTATTTGTGGATCTTGAGGATTTAGGATACCAAGAACTGTTACAAATAGACCGTGAAACCTTAAACTAAAGGTGAAATAGACTGATAAGGCCTATCACCAGCACTGACTCAATAATTGCCGACGGAAATAGGTATAACATTACGTTTTGAAACAATGGTGTTCCGTTTGTATAAATTTCCTTCTTCAACAAACGAAAAAAAAATGTTGTAACTTGATTACATCGATTTGGCGTTACAGCTCAGCCGAAGGTAGTGTACTAGCATATCAAAGTACTTACTTACGTGAACAGCTTGCCACGCGGTTTTCGCTTATGTAATAAACACAAGTGGATATTTTCTTCACAGGAGAAGGTCAAGAACGCAACAGAACAGATATAACTTTCAATGCTTTTTAATGCCGATCGCTGAGTGAATCACTGAAACTGTTTACCGCGCCTTTGATTAAATCCCTGACGACGGGAAAGCGGCCTTCGGTTAGGCGCATTACTATTTTCCACTCTTCGTTATTTAATAATAGAAATAAGATATAGTCTCTGATAAAATTTCTCAAATTTGATGTGATATTACGTGGCAAACTGACAACATAATGAACCTCATTATTCAGGACAATGTGTAGTGGAATATACTTCGTCTGTGCCGGGGACGTGATATATCTGCATTCTTGGCGTCAACGGGTTCTCTCGGGAGAAGTATGGTAATAAGAAAAGCCATAACAATCCTCGCTCCTCTGATTTTTTTACTCGCTCTCGATATAAAACCCAACTTTCGCAGAAATTCTCAGACTGTGTTCAGAGGTAGAAAGATCCACGATGCCAGGAAAGAAAAATTCGCTGTTATTAGACCAGAAAAANTTCTCAGACTGTGTTCAGAGGTAGAAAGATCCACGATGCCAGGAAAGAAAAATTCGCTGTTATTAGACCAGAAAAACCCCTACAAATAAACGATTTTTCATAGATATGGCTTCCCTCTCTCTCTCTCTCTCTTTCTCTCTGTCAACTTTCTACCGTCCTCCTGCACTCAGGTTAGCACCACTGCTACGCATTCGAAATGAAACGGAAAACAACTATTTTAATTTTTCAGAACAGAGCAAGTGTAGCTCATCTGCTTCCTGTCATTCAAATACATATTACAGGAGAAATATTACTTCGGTGGTTCTTCTTGCTAGAGAATATAATATGTACAATAGAGTACCAAAACATTTTTTTTCAGCCTGATATGTACACATAATCAAGTTCTGGTGGGTTTTAGTAAACACAAAAAACAACTGATTCTATAGTGGTAAAATTATTTATGTTGTCTTATTAGACATGCACAAAAAAAATATTTTTTGGTTTCATTAGGGACATTTATTGCATTGTAAAAGGAAGACATTTAAAAAAATCCAAAATCTAAAAAAGTAACGAAGATAAAACTTTTGTAACCTAAAGTAGATTAGATTGAAGCCACTGAAAATAAGAGTACTTTGCTACATCAAGTGTAGAAAATAAATTATTTTCGCGAGTGCAAAGTTTTCTATATCCTGCAGATAATAGCAATATTAGGTATCACACGCGTGCAGAAATAATATACGTAAAACTGGCAAACATAACCAAAAGGAAATGTGCACTTAATCATCCTCGCGTTAATTATAATCCTACAGTTACTTTAATAATAATATGTGTTTAGCGACGGGCAGGGTAATTGAAACATACAGACACACACAGGCATACACACATCCGTACGTACAAAACAAAAAATACAAAATTCAGCAAATCAACATTTATTTTTAAACTGAATGCCAAGGAACATTAAAGAAAATTCATAATTAAATTAAAAAATAAATCGTGCATTTTTATGTATGTAACTGCTGTGTTTTGGTATCATAATTACAAAATTATGATCTGTCGAAATTCCAAAGTAGGTTTTTGATATAACCGCGGTAAATTCTTGAAATATTTTACAATATTTTTTACTAGAATTTCTATCTGACTGAAAGTAAGGAGAGTTTTGGAATACCACGCGTGTGTTGACCACATTACCAATATGAGGAGTTCGCCGCAGGCCCGAGTTATCTATATTTAGTATAGGTAGGGGCAGTGATATTGCGCGAAAAGATTTCGAGACAAGATACAGTTCAAAGCACTGTAGGGTTGTCCAACTTTTCTGATTGGCTGAAACGGGTTTTGGCTCGTGTTAACTGTTTGCGCACGAATCACGAAGGTTCAAAGTCAATGGTTCCGGAATTCTGAGTCCGCCGAACCGCCGAACCCTCATACGCCACCGAATGGCCTTGGTGTCGTAAGATCGAGAGACTAAGACTCCCATAACTCACAGGGTGTTTGTAAAACAAATGCACCCGGACACACGTTCAAAACATCGGGTCGGCAGTGGGACGCCGTGTAGCTGTGTTTTGTTGGGAACGGGACCCGTATTAAGGCTGTTTATTGGTGTTGCCTATTTTAAATTGAAATCACATGTTTTTGTGTTTGTCGGGAGAGTGAAGCTCCCCTCCAGCCTCCCGACTGGAGTGATTGTCCGTGTCGTGATGTCTGTCTGACATGTTGTTCTGTTGTGTACAAGTGTGCTAGTTAATTTCGAATGTAATGCGTGGGTGAGTTCCTAGTCTCCCGGGGCAGCCCACGGGGTACGTTTCATCGTGTGGTCGTGTAGTGATCTTGGAAATAAAATACATATGCGCTGAGGGCGCTTAGACATTTAAGGTGTTTTTTATATTTGATTAATAACTCAATAAAACAAATATACATAAATATATACATTTGCTTATGGCATACAAGAAAGTCAGAAGTAATATATTCTAAATTGAATTCTTTTCTGTAGATATCTAGGAGATCTGTATGTTTTAGCAATGGCTCGGGGTCAAATGTGGAAAAGGCACCATCGGCCAACGGAGTCATGACAACAGCCGATATGTATATATAGTATTGAAGTCTACAGTATGCTCCGATTTTTTCGCGAAAAATCACCGGCCCGAAAGTATAGGCTATTCATGGTAAACTAGGCACTTTTGAAAGCCCTGCTGAAATGTTACTTGAATACATAATGCGTATTCTTCACCATGTGTAAAATCGACATTGCTTTGCGCCTAATTACTTTATTTATACGTCGTTAGAATGAAGCTGCGAAATTATTAGAAAAAGTAATTATTTTACAACTTTGGTAATTCATAGAGTTAATGGATAAAAAACCACAAGCAAAAAAAAAAGGCATTTTATTATTCACAAATGTTTACGTAACACTTCTAATTAAACGTTAAGATACGTAACTATGTAATTTTCTTCCTCCATGACCAACTTTACTGGGCGTATGCCAGTCAGTGCGGACGTTTAAATGCGCGCAGGTAGGAGCAGCGATTTTTTTCAAAAGTTGATTTTAAAAGTGCTTAATTAACCTTTCACAGCCTATATCAACGTGCAATATACTGGTATTGTGAGTTGAATCGATGGCCTTTCCACACATCCAGGGCCGTATTAACATCTTTAGAGACCCTAACAACTGGAAATTTTGGCGCCCTCATTCGTTTAATACAAAATGTAAAGTGTAAAACGCAAATTGAAATTTTATTTTAGAAGTGCAACAAAACTAACACTAAGATAGAAAACAATGTTTATTTTTTATATTCTTCCATTTTATTTATATCTGAAAAGGTTTCTCCCCTTTTCGACGTTCCAAAGTCTTTGATAAAATCCGCAAACCTGTTCTTGCGTTACACATCTGCTTCTATACTTTGTAGAGAAAAAGCATAAAACATTGTTGACTTGTCGTTCTGTAGGGAGTTAAAAATATACTTCATCTGACAAAATGAACGCTCAGCCGTACAATTTACAACCATCGCTACTAAAAAAAATTCTACCGTAAATGTCTATATTCGAAAACCCACACGCGTAATTGTCTCCTACAATTATTTTGGAAAGTTCAGAATGAGCGAATCTTGTTTTTACATTTGCACTGGAATTGCGATGCACATTTAAGTGAAACTGCTGAAGATCAGATTTCTCAAATCTGTTTTCAATTTGAAAATTTATGTGGTGCCCGGCTCTCCCTTTATGCCCTAACCCCGTGTTTACTTTGCTTAACGGTTAATCTAGACCTACACATATCTTAAAACATTTATGAAGACTCGTGCTTTATTTGGCATAGAAGAATTACTTCGATAATTTAAGCAAAAAGGCATATTTCTCTCGAATTTACGAAGAAATACTTAAGTTCAGAGTGAACGTGTACGATTTAAGTGTTTTCATCGATCACATAACGAGTTTCGTCTACCGGATGGCCATAAATAAAGTTTCTCTGAAAATATTTTGCAATTTTTTCTTGCTTTATCTTGTTAATTTTTAACCTACTTTCNCATTGTTGACTTGTCGTTCTGTAGGGAGTTAAAAATATACTTCATCTGACAAAATGAACGCTCAGCCGTACAATTTACAACCATCGCTACTAAAAAAAATTCTACCGTAAATGTCTATATTCGAAAACCCACACGCGTAATTGTCTCCTACAATTATTTTGGAAAGTTCAGAATGAGCGAATCTTGTTTTTACATTTGCACTGGAATTGCGATGCACATTTAAGTGAAACTGCTGAAGATCAGATTTCTCAAATCTGTTTTCAATTTGAAAATTTATGTGGTGCCCGGCTCTCCCTTTATGCCCTAAC
Organism: Clitarchus hookeri; assembly: GCA_002778355.1. Classification (NCBI taxonomy): domain Eukaryota; kingdom Metazoa; phylum Arthropoda; class Insecta; order Phasmatodea; family Phasmatidae; genus Clitarchus; species Clitarchus hookeri. The sequence goes on along the minus strand of NQII01005819.1, from coordinate 21,162 downwards.
CCCGTGTTTACTTTGCTTAACGGTTAATCTAGACCTACACATATCTTAAAACATTTATGAAGACTCGTGCTTTATTTGGCATAGAAGAATTACTTCGATAATTTAAGCAAAAAGGCATATTTCTCTCGAATTTACGAAGAAATACTTAAGTTCAGAGTGAACGTGTACGATTTAAGTGTTTTCATCGATCACATAACGAGTTTCGTCTACCGGATGGCCATAAATAAAGTTTCTCTGAAAATATTTTGCAATTTTTTCTTGCTTTATCTTGTTAATTTTTAACCTACTTTCCGGAAGAAAGAAAGGCATATGATATCACTTTCCTATCTGTGTGTGTATGTGTAAGTAGGTGTGTGTTTGTGTGTGTGAGTGTGTGCGCACGCATGTGTCCCCCCCCCCCTCCATTTTTTTCAATTTCTGAACGCGTAGACCAAATTTCACCAAACTTTGTACACATATAGTACACATTAGTAAGGACACCTGACTTTTATAGTTTTCGACCACGTCGGGTACTTACTTTCAAAATGGTAGCTATTTTAAAATTTAGCTTGATGTTTTATATTTCGGGAACCATTCAACCGATTTAAATCAAATTTTGTATCCTGGCAGAGAATTGTGTAAGCATTATATTTTGAGATGGGCATTATTGTTGGTAAACAATTTTGGAAAATAACACCAAATAAAAAATAAATATTTTTCATTATATCTCGAAAGCTATTAAACCAATTCACAACCAATTTGGCAGGTAAAAAATACTATGATAGGTCAAGTAAACATAAGTAATTGAATTTTATTATGTACTTACTTCAAAATGGCGGCTTTACAATTTGTAAGGTTTATTTGGTATATCTGCCATACCATTTAAACAATTTCGACCGAATTTTGTACACATAGAAGCATCATATATACCAACACATACCACTTTTGTCTACCATTTTGGAAGATAGCGCCATACGAATAAATGAAGTTATTATGTCATATATCGGTAAAAGTTAACCGATTCCTATCAAATTTCGCAAACAAGTAGTACTGACGCAGATTATGTAAAGTGATATATTTCAAGGTCTATCAGACACCTATTTTCAAAATGGTGGCCATAGAGCTATTTATAGTTAAAATGCTACATCGTCGAAATTATGTAATAAATTCCAACATAAATTTGTATTTTGGCAGTAGGTATAACATCTATCAGCTGCATATACATGAAACATATTTTATCCGCCATTTTATAAGATAGCGCCATGTGAATACATAAAGGTTTTTATGTCATAACTCGGGAAACAATTGACAGATTCCTACCAAATCTAGCAAACAAATAGTACTGCAGCAGGTGGTGTAAATTGCTACGTTTTAATTAAGTCAGACTGTTATTTTCAAAATGGTGGCNGACAAATAGTACTGCAGCAGGTGGTGTAAATTGCTACGTTTTAATTAAGTCAGACTGTTATTTTCAAAATGGTGGCTACATAAATATTTTACCTAAGTATATTTTATCAACGAAACAAATTCCAACTTAAGTTTGTGTGCTAGCAGTGCTAATTACAACCATCAAATATGTATATGCATAGCCTCATTTATCTGCCATTTTGTATGATAGCCCCACCGATAAAAGTATAGTTTTTATCTCAAGTCTCGGGAAACAATCAACCCCTTTCTTACAAAATTTGACAAAAATATTGCTGTGGTAGACTATATATATNCATTGTTGACTTGTCGTTCTGTAGGGAGTTAAAAATATACTTCATCTGACAAAATGAACGCTCAGCCGTACAATTTGCAACCATCGCTACTAAAAAATTCTACCGTAAATGTCTATATTCAAAAACCCACACGCGTAATTGTCTCCTACAATTATTTGGAAATTTCAGAATGAGTGAATCTTGTTTTTACGTTTGCACTGGAATTGCGATGCACATTTGAGTGAAACTGCTGAAGCTCAAATTTCTCAAATCAATTTTCAATTTGAAAATTTCTGTGGTGCCCGCCTTCCCCTTTATGCCCTAACCCCGTGTTTACTTTGCTTAACGGTTAATCTAGACCTGCACATATCTTAAAAATTTTATGAAGACTCGTACTTTATTTGGCATAGAAGAATTACGTCATTAATTTAAGTAAAAATGCATATTGCTCTAGAATTTACGAATAAATACTTTAGTTCAGAGTAAACGTGTACGATTTAAGTGTTTTCATCGATCACATAACCAGTTTCGTCTAGCGGATCGCCATAAATAAAGTTTCTCTGAAAATATTTTGCAATTTTTTCTTGCTTTATCTTGTTAATTTTTAACCTACTTTCNCAAGGGGTGATTTTTCACAGGTTTGATTCAAAAAGCGTGAAGATATTGTGAATAGACTACTCATTGGTTACTTGCTGCCATAGCGGAAGGCGATGACTGTGCCTGCATTTAGTTGCGTGTTTGTTATTGGCTCAGGGTTCTCTAGGAAGTCTCAAATAGCGTATGGACTAATTGCGAAAGTAACATGAAAGTACGAGTTTTCGGATGCTAGCTTGTCCTGTAATGAATCGCCAAATTTCTTGGGTCTAAACGAAAGGGTGTATCCAGACCCTTAAGTAGAGGATATATTAAAAATCGATAACTGTCTCTTCAGAAAGAGAGACAGCGACTATAAACGGACACATTCCTAAGCTTTTGTCAACTTTAAAAGATAAGATCATATTGGTATTATATTGTAATTTTTATCACCTAAGAAACCAGGGACTATCGAGGGGAAAAGCCAATGGCGTAAGTTCAGTCAGCTTAAAATCGACGTTTGATAAAAGCGGAAAACATATGAAAGGTGCGCGGCAAAAAGGAGGAATTTCAGGTTTTGTTAGTTTGAGATAGAGTTATTTAATGTTAAGAAGTTCATATCAAGCGGAATAAAATATTTTAAGACTTTGAACCATTCTAGTTTAATTAATCTGCTCTAAGAAACACTCAACAGTAGAAACAGGATATTACAGTTGTTACAGTATTAATTTTAATTATTGTGACGAGTTTTTTTAATACACATTATGCTTGTAAAATGCGGCAATGTCAGTTTAAAAAAAGAGGAGGAAGAGGAATATAATTAGTTTACCTGAGAGTTTACTTCTAATCAATATTGGACTATTAACATTAAACAAAATTGTTGGTTTTAATTTCATCTCACAACACAGAATGCATATGTAGCACAATCAACAAACCAGGCGAAAACAAGGTAAAACAATTAAACCTCGATCACTTACATTCAAGTCCTGTTTCGAGGGATGATAAAACTCAATATTTGCATCACGTCACAAACCCAACAGTGACATTTTTTTTTATTTTTCCTTTAGCCCAATGTTTATTTTAGAAACCTCTGCCATCTCTTTTTCAGATGGTGACATTAATAAAATATTTTAACAACATATATCACAAAATGAACACACCGGCGATAACTCTAAGCCAATAAATCTGCTACTATAAGGCTATTCCATCAACTGTTCGAGAATAGCAGAGTAAAACACACAAAATTAACCTTCCTCATTGTAGCTTCCGCCATAGGGCAAGCAACCCTGCATTGTATCGTACATTTTATCGTCTGTATAGTTCACTTACAGTCATGTAGCGGAATGGTATGTACTAAACGAGTGAAAATAATAGAACAATTTGAACTCTATAGAGACTATAATTAAAAACAACAACACATTATGTAATACTATTATACTCTACTAAACTCACATTTTTCCTGCATAATTTCACATCAATAGAAAACAATGACATTTCCTTCTCTTGTCTTGTAATCGTCATATAAACACTTTACAAAAGGTTTGGGATATTGTGAGATGTGGCAGTTTGGGTGGTAGGAGATATGTAGTTCTGTTGTGATCAACAGAGAGCGCACTAACGCATTGAACATTCCTGGGACAGGCTGAGAACAGCAATTTATAACCGTCCACAACCTCCAGAAACACTTCCAGATCTCATAAGAGCTGCCCAGATGGAATGGGACCTTCTTCCTGTAGATGACGTCAACACGTTGATTACGAGCATGCCACGGCGTGTTAGGGACCTGTACGATGCACATGTAGGCCATACACGGTACTAAGCTGCAGTGGGAAGAAAGAAACCCTCCCTAGTCAGAGATCCATTAAGTTCAGTTTGTTGTTCTTCCGTGTTTATTTGTCTGTGATATTGGGAAACTGTTTGTTAGAAACACTTGGAATTTCACGTTTTGTATCGGTACCGTTGGTACCTTCTAATTACTAAGCTTTATTTTATGTAAACTCCATGCGTTTTTGCATTTTGTATGTATATTACAAACTTGTGAAGTCTTTATTCTATTCTCCCGTAACAAACCTTTTGACGTGACAACGTCTTAAATTAGGTTGCGGCTGGGGGTCACTTATGAAAAAGTGTAACGCTCGGTAACGTTACGATGTAAGGCTTGAAGTTTCAGAAGAAACAACAGGAACCACAGCCAAAGTTAAATGTCGACCTCACGTGCAAAGCAAGCCAAATACTTTGTCTACAAACTGGGTACCAGTTAAGACGTTGTCACGTTCAACTATCGTCAGTAAACCGACTTTACAGACAACCAATTTTTTAAACTAACTACACATCTGAGATGTTCTTCAGAGTGATGGCTTTCTCCACTGTTCACTTGAAAGCTCGAGTAACCTCACACGGTCGCGATTGCATCTATAATCCACTGATCGAATGCAGCACGCCCGTATCACACTGGGAAAGGTCGTAGTTTCAATTCCAGCTGTCTGCTATGGCAGTGCCTTCTTCCACTTGGTCAACCAACTCTATAAAAGACGATTACTGGAGCAGTTTCTTGCCAGCTCTCACTAGTCAAGATAACCCTAAATTATTATCACTATATGATGACTTCTGGCTGGTGCACACACTCTCACTGTCTTTCGATGCAAGGCCCACTAGGACCAGTAACCGAGTCTTGTAAAAGTTGTGAACAAATTCGTCGCTGCTACTTNCCCTGATTTTCACAGCTTCCAAATCTGAGTACTGGGAAGGACTTATCTCGACCTCTGCTGATGGCAAAACCTGAACACCTGCCTGGAAACTTCGGGTCCAGGTGCTGCCCTGTTACAAGACTGTCGTGTTGCAATTTCTTTGAAATACGGCATTTGGTTCACCTGCTTTAAGTTTATAGCTATTCTAACCTTATATTTTACTTCAAAATTTAAAAATTGAAGTACGGAAGAAATAAGAAACATTTATTGTCCATAACATTCTGATAACATTGACAACTGTTTTGAGCAGCAGTCTGTCGTATTAATTTTGTTCAATTCTAAGAGCTGTACTAAAAATTTATCTAAAATATTTTATTTTATTTGTTTTTGAAAAAATATTTTTATTCATTGCCATAATTTTTTCACATACAGTTATTATTTCATATCACAGCAAAAATAAATAAATTTAGGCCTACTTGCTAAAAATGTAGAAAATAGAGCTTGACTCTTGTACGCCCTTAACTCTGAAGCATACAGTTCTACTTTAGGCACCGCAAGGAAGGGGAGGAGGCGGAGAAGGTAATTTTTCGGAAACGGAATTCTCGCACTAGGAGTGTGGGGGACATTCACGTAATATGAGGATTTTCTCCGGGTACTCCCGTTTCATAACCGGTTGTCATTTACCCGATGCTCCACCGCCTATATGCTTATTCATTTTTTAGGGTTGGCCGCAAAGGCAGGTCTTTTTCTCGAGTAAGGCAGACGGTTCCAATCAGAGCCAACGTTCTTTACGCTTGTTCACCTCGACTGAAAGCGGGAACTACGTTCGTATATACATCACAGTGTAGACCTCGCAGCAGTCGCAGCGACCGTCGTCAGTTGCACAACTGCCACAACAGACTAACTCCTCTTCTGTGGTTGCCCGTTGGGCACCCCTGTCTGGAGGCGATTAAGGCCCTCAGAGTGATGTATGGCTGCTGATTACCCTCGGCAAGTTGTTAATGGCGCTCGGAATCTGTGTTCGCCGGTTCCTTCACCCTCAAGAGTGCTTCTACATAGAATTCTGAGCCATTTTTTTTATAGCTCGTTGACAATTAATTGGGCACTTTAGAAACAAGCATCCAGAGAAAATATGTTAATGGAATACAGAAAGGACTAGAAAATGCCACCAGACTAATTCATTTGATGACGAGCTAGACTTCAAACACCTGTACTTTTCAGACACTAAAAACGCATGGCGTGATCATGTTAACAACAAGTAATATGCACTATATACGTCACCTGTCAGTCTAAAATATATTGGTAACTTTAATGTTTGCCAAAATGCATAAATTTGAAAAGAAAAAAAATAGTAAGTTACATTTTAACTTCTTTCCAACATTAAGCTGAGAAAATATTTGCATACCTATCTTGCTAATTAAACGCAAACTATTGGCCATATTTATATGTAGCTTATGTTAATATTGCTTTGAGTCTGCAGTGAAGTTCCGGGTGGAACCGGGCCTGGTCACACGAACGTATTCCGGGGACCAGCCACTGAATGTGAATCAACATTTAAAAAGTATAGAGAGCTGTGTCTTAAGCACAGAGAAAAAAAATATATGCGGAGTTTAAAGTTAGCTTGAGGATCAACACAAACTACAATTCAAAAAAATATATACATGACACTCTCGAATATAACGATTTTTGAAAGTACATAACCCATCCTGTTGTAATATAAAGAAACCGTAACAAATGTTATCAATGTAGTCTTGTGTACGTATTCCTGTTTCCACAGATTAATCTTTCCCAGACAGGAGAGAACCGCGGCGGTGCAGTAGTGAGACTCCTCGCCTCCCACCTAGGCGAACCGGGCTCGATTCCCGGCGGGGTTACTCCCGGTTTTTCGCATGTGGGTATCGGACGATGCCACTGGTCGGTGGGTTTATTCGGGGATCTCCCGTTTCCCGCACCCTTTCATTCCGGCGCTGCTCCATACTCACCTCACTTCACCGTCATCGGCTCTCAATACCTCGATGTTAAGAGCCGCCCAAATCTCCCACCCCCCTCTTCCACCCACCTCCAGACAAAAAAGTTCTTCATCATATCAAGAATTTTTTTTCTGATATCTTATTTGCAAATATTTTAAACGTCGTGAAGTGTTTTAGTGCTGCTGTTGGAATCAGCTGTCTCCGGCAGGTTACGGTGTTGAACACACACTCCCGACGTCACGCATTCTTTACTGCAGATATACTCGAGGTAGCCCCCCTCCCTCTCCCGGCCCTCGTCAGACCCCGCGGTGCACTGGCAGCCGTCCAGGCCCCGAGTTTCCCGCGAGCTGGAATATTCTTGGAAGGCGGCAGTTCGGCGGATATGTCGCGCTTGGTCCGCGTGCACCAGGCCAAGCAGCGAGCGCTTACTCGCGCCATCAACTACAGCTTCAAACTGACCCCGAGGGGAAAAAAAGGCTTCGTTATGCCCCTGCTACAACTGCCGTGTCCCCTGTCCTCGGATGTCCTCGGTCATACGTCCTCACTGACGTCAGGTGACTCGCACACAATTTACTGCTTCAACAGGTGTCCAAAGTTGTCACAACAATTAGGTTTCGAAACCTGTTATTAGGTAGTAGTAAATGCTTCGCGCCATTTTGTTTTATATTTGTTTGTTTTGATTCACGAGTATCTGGCTGTTATAATTTTGAGGTGCTGATTTAGAGGCGATTTTTATTATTATACTAGTTTTATCTATTTTGGTTTTCGGTTAAAATAAATTCATCACTTGTGGTAAATATCTTTAGTTGTTAAGTTTCACATTCTGTACTCTCAGTAAAAGCTTCTGCCAATAAAATGAAGCACATACACGTTTTTATTGGTCCCTATATACGGTAGAGTGTTATAGCAACACTTGTACAGCTCCGAATAATAATTTCGTTCTTCGCAACGCCTAATACGATGTATTTATTTGTGTTTTGAAACGGTGAAGCTTGTAGTCAGCTGCACTATTAACGCCGTGATTCATTTTATGTTTAAAGAGTTATTTCGTTTTTGTATTGTCAATAGATGCCAACGAAATACACAAAAGTAAAAATTTCAGTTTCATCTTCAGTTTGTTTACTAACAAAATAAAAATGCTACTGAGCAAACTTTAGTTAGCGTATGAATATAAAGTTTTCCAGTTTTCTACAATTTGAGTCATATTAAAATTATATTAACGTTTTAGTGAGACAGTAATATTTGACATTGCTCTTTATGGGTTTTTACTTTTTTTGTTTGAAAAAAAAAGGGGGGGGGGGAGAATCAGCATTTCACGTTACTCTCTTGGCAACCTACTTATGGAGAGAAAAATACATATTTGTGCGGTGCTTTTAACAGCTGTATTCATCGACTTACAAGTGAATATTGTTACTGTATAGCTTCCAAAATAATGATTTTATTTCGCAAAATATTCTTTTGTATCAGTTCATACCTCGTGACACATTTGCATTGTAATAGAAGTTATAAAGCATAGTTGCAGTATGTATATAATGTTAATTAATGTTTTTGTATGCAACACAAGAACAACTTAAAATGTACAAAATTGAATAATTACATTAAAAATGAAAACATTATTTTTTAAGACTATCCATCTTGACATAATGTTGTGGCATAATACATTATATACATGATGAAAACTGTATAATTTATGCTGACTCAGCTGCGATTACACGTTTTTATTTAAATGAGAGCATGTGATAGGAAATAATTTGCAAAGAAATTCACTTTAATCTAGCATTTCCGATGTGTGCAGTCTGTGGAATGTTGTAAATATGTTGCATGAGAAGCAGCGATCAACCAGAACTCTACGACATTGTAACTACGGTGTGTCTCACTCTTGGATTGCGGTAGAGGGTAAATGGAGTTCACTGCTGCCTGGTATCTGCCACTGTGCAACGTTTCGGAATTGCAGTGATTTAATTAGCGGGCGAAAGTACATAAATGTTTATATATATTCAAAAATAAAAACTTAACCATAAAGTGAGTTATAATTTTTAAAAAAATATATACACTAGTCCTTTTATTTTTAACATGCGTTACTGATATCAAACAATTTTCAAGGTTGTCTTTATATTCATTGTCTCCACTGAATTCCACATTAACCCATATATCATATATACAGATAATTTATTTTTCTACAGCCTTAAAATGTTTTACTAACCATGTAAAACACCGTTTAAGTACGTTGTCTCGTCTACATGCAGTTTCTTTTCCTTTCCTTATATTCAAATCCATTATCGAGAAGAAATCTATTTAAAGTCAAATGAGAAGAATTCTGCTGTGATTCATCAGCATTACCGCTCACTAAAAACATTGCAATGTGCAGGAATATGAAATAACAAAAATGTGTTAGTAGAATGGGAACTTCGGTTTTTCAGTATCATTATAGGATTTTCGTTTTATTTTTAGAACATCTTTATTCCTTCTCATTACCTTCACGGGTTTTCCATGACAGGCGTTACTGAAGTAGTTCATTTTTTCACCATTAAAAATCTGTTTTATGTGAATGAAGTTAATCTTATCTGAAGTGGCTTTCTATGTTTTACAACAAGTAAATATTATATTCCCAAATTTTCTTTTAAAAATGGTATCATATTTGGCAAAAAATCACGTGCGAGTACTTTGTATGCGAGTCACTATCTATGTATATCACTCGTTTTGAATAAAAACCGTTACGAAACAGCTTCATGCACAATTCCAATTGTGTACAAAACACTGAGTATTAACCATAAAATTATATGACAATACTTAGTTTTTGCCATTCGAATGGCGACTTGTGTCGTCCAGGGTCTTCCGGCCTCTGATGGTGATTACGAACATCTCTCATCGAAAAATTCCTAGCGAAGAGCCTGTAATGCCACGATCGAAGTTTCCTTGGGCGATTCCACGCAAGCCTGCATGGCCGCTTGTCTGGATGGTTCAATGGAAGATTTGGCCGACTGCTGACCGTTCTCANACCATAAAATTATATGACAATACTTAGTTTTTGCCATTCGAATGGCGACTTCTGTCGTCCAGGGTCTTCCGGCCTCTGATGGTGATTACGAACATCTCTCATCGAAAAATTCCTAGCGAAGAGCCTGTAATGCCACGATCGAAGTTTCCTTGGGCGATTCCACGCAAGCCTGCATGGCCGCTTGTCTGGATGGTTCAATGGAAGATTTGGCCGACTGCTGACCGTTCTCATGGACGTTTTCGAAATTGGTTGTGTGCAAGTTTTCTTCGAGAATTTGAATTTTCAGCCAATCAGAGAAGGGGTGGAGGAGTTATTTTGTTAATTTTTTTTTTTTACAAAGACCTTAATACTATTAAACATGGATAAATAGTACATACAAAATTCACGAAAATGTTTACAGAGGACATGTAATTCGTTCCGAGTTACTTTGTCATAATTTATATTTAGCGTTTTGTAAGGTTTAGTTGAAACACCACGACATTGAACTGTCTAGCACGCTATGCTGCTATTATTTTGATGTTATCGTTGTTCCAAGATTAAAAGTTAAAATAAACACTAATAATTTTCGAAACTTCGTAGAGGAAAGTTTAAAAATTAAAATTAACATAATGAAACCAATATGATGTGGAATTGTCACTTAAAAAAAATTATGTCATGAGAAAATACCTATTTAAAGAATATTTCAGTAACTTGCTTTGTGAAATAAATGTTATTAGTACAACACACATTTGTTTATTACAATAACATCGTCTATACGCTTAGGCCTATTTAACGTTTCAAACAGGCCAAACTAATATGGCGGTGATTTTGTAATTTATATTTTGTAATTTGTCAGCTTCGAAGCTGAAAAAACGCAAATCAAAAAAATACGCCATAGATTTTGCAGACTAAACGGGTCAAGTGAACATTTCGTTAACAAAAAGTGCCAACTGGAGCACGGTCTGCATGATTTTAAAACAGCATTGAGTGAAATTTATGGTAAACGTTCTTGTTTATTTAAAACAAAATTTCCGGTTATAACAATAGAACGATTAGGCTCAGTGCGTAAATGCAAAATGCTAAAGTCGAGTGGTGATAGTTCCGGAACCACATTTGCAGAAGTGAAATCATACATAAATGCACTCGTCTTGCGCGCCACCGGCAACAAGTGCCGTCGGATGTGCTATTCCAAAGAACCCTCCATAACTGCCTGCATGCAGACTCGGGTAGCAGGTCTCGTGGAAGCTTCCGTCCGAGCTGAACGGGAAATTGTTATCGTGATGTACAGGCTTAGCGGTAAATACAATTTGCTAACGATATTCTAGGTCGGATTACGGAGCATCGTACACTTCGATAACGGTCGCATTGAACAGTTTATCTTAGCTGTCGACGACGTAGTCGATTACGCCCGATGCCAACGCGCACATCAGTTTGCTGCCTTGCTCGACGTGCATTTGCTACGTCCCTTCACGACAAAACACGGTGATTAAAAAAGATGGCGGCGGGTCCCGGATGTCGGCTGTCGGCCACAAAAGCACCCGAGCTGTCTCGTGTATTTCCACAGTGAACTCGCAGCTGTGCAATTACCAACATCCCATTTCCTCCAGAACATCGGCTCAGAGAGATTTCCGACGCTTATTTCCTTCACGTCAATGGCACAAAAAAAAAAGCGTGACATTTCCTCTAGCTTTACGTTTTTGCACTTCGATTTTAGAAATGCAAGAAACATTTTTCTTTGTTAACAGCGGTTGGAGGTATACGAGCATATGAAGTGCAGATAAATGATAAAAATGTTAGCCTTGCGTTTAGTTTTTAAGAATGCATAGTACCGTTTTTCACGTTTAGAAGTAACCTTTAAGATTTCTCGTATTAAGAATGCCTTGCAAATTAAAACACACTGATTATAAATATTAAAAAAATTAACACGAAAATTAATGATATGCTGAAGAAGCATATATTCTTATTTCCCTTGTAAAATATTTCTTGTTTTATAAATGACATTTTTTTCAATTAAACTCAATAGCTTTTGAATTAATCTGTAATGCCGCACATAGCCTATTTAAGTAAACATTTTAAAAATTGCGTAACTATTGACCAAGGAAAACTATTTGAAATTAATATTGTGGCGTGGAATTTTTTTTGTAAGTATTGTCATAACATTATGTTTCACTACTAATGCTTCGATTTTGGAAAATGGGAATTTCACACTATACATAAAAAAATAACTGTTCAAACAGTAGGCAGTCTGCATTTGGCAGGTGTCTACTTGCTGTCAAAATATCAGGTATACCCGTTTTACGTAAAAAAAAACTTATGGGTATTACTAAGTTTTCTGTATAAGGACGTGTTTATTTCATCATGATGATTGCTAATGATGAAAATGATATTTGGAACGACATCCAATAGATCTGTCTGAAAATAATTGACCATAATTACATTGAGACAAAAGGATACTATATATACGCAATTTTCAACATATAAGTTACATAATTAATATTAAATCGTATAAAAATTATTTAGTGAGTTAGTTTTGAATCACTGAATATTTGTATTATGCGTATGCAACTATGAGCTATCTTATTGCGCTAAACAATTTACGGGCCGTCGATGAACATAAATTCACCTAAAACAAAGCCACAGTACCGTTATGTCTAATTATCAGTGTTACTGGTGTGTAAACTGGCATTAAATTTCATTTCGCACAGAAATACATTTTACAGACCCCCATAAATTTCATATAAAAGCAAATATTCAACGTTTGGTATATTTGACGCACGTATCCGCCATCGTGGCTATTTACATTTTGAAAATAGGAGACACTCTGCTGAAAGAAGCGTGACGCCATTAAAATTGGAAGAGCGTACTGTGGTGATGACCACATACGGTATTGCATAAAGAACGATATTCGTTCATCACATTGCGAAACCCTTTGTTCGCAATCAGCCCCCAGCACCCAGAGCTTCGTTTCGAAATGCGTCTTCTCTCAGTTGCAGTTACAGGAGCAAGTCCCGCTATTGGCTTGGCTGCCTACGGCTTATTGGTCGCTTTTGAAAGCGATGCTTAAAATCTACTTCTCGTCTAATTTAGTATTCTTCCGCTATTCGTAGAATGTACGTTGCCATGGATCTATAGTTCATTCGCGATATCTTCACATTTTTTTAATCGAACCTTCGAAAAAAGTACACTGTGAGCAATACGTGATTGGTTGTTTCCTAAATAGGCAATGTGTCAGAGACACTTTATATTTGTGTCAACATAGAACTACCTTATTTTTGGATAAATTGAAATTTTTACTTCTATTTTACGTATAAATGAAAATATTTCATTTATAATGTTAACATGAATAAACACAGAAAGAAAATAGGTGCGTTGGTAACATGTAGTAAGGAATAGTTCTTATGCACAATATCATTACACTGAGTGCGCACGAATGCACTGCGTGGTCCCTTTGCCTCTAGACCCAGTCGGCTCTCAAGACCGCGATGTTAAGAGCTGCTTAAACCTCTTCACTCACTCTACACTCGGTTANATTTGTTTATTACAATAACATCGTCTATACGCTTAGGCCTATTTAACGTTTCAAACAGGCCAAACTAATATGGCGGTGATTTTGTAATTTATATTTTGTAATTTGTCAGCTTCGAAGCTGAAAAAACGCAAATCAAAAAAATACGCCATAGATTTTGCAGACTAAACGGGTCAAGTGAACATTTCGTTAACAAAAAGTGCCAACTGGAGCACGGTCTGCATGATTTTAAAACAGCATTGAGTGAAATTTATGGTAAACGTTCTTGTTTATTTAAAACAAAATTTCCGGTTATAACAATAGAACGATTAGGCTCAGTGCGTAAATGCAAAATGCTAAAGTCGAGTGGTGATAGTTCCGGAACCACATTTGCAGAAGTGAAATCATACATAAATGCACTCGTCTTGCGCGCCACCGGCAACAAGTGCCGTCGGATGTGCTATTCCAAAGAACCCTCCATAACTGCCTGCATGCAGACTCGGGTAGCAGGTCTCGTGGAAGCTTCCGTCCGAGCTGAACGGGAAATTGTTATCGTGATGTACAGGCTTAGCGGTAAATACAATTTGCTAACGATATTCTAGGTCGGATTACGGAGCATCGTACACTTCGATAACGGTCGCATTGAACAGTTTATCTTAGCTGTCGACGACGTAGTCGATTACGCCCGATGCCAACGCGCACATCAGTTTGCTGCCTTGCTCGACGTGCATTTGCTACGTCCCTTCACGACAAAACACGGTGATTAAAAAAGATGGCGGCGGGTCCCGGATGTCGGCTGTCGGCCACAAAAGCACCCGAGCTGTCTCGTGTATTTCCACAGTGAACTCGCAGCTGTGCAATTACCAACATCCCATTTCCTCCAGAACGTCGGTTCAGAGGATTTCCGACGCTTATTTCCTTCACGTCAATGGCACAAAAAAAAAGTGTGACATTTCCTCTAGCTTTACGTTTTTGCACTTCGATTTTAGAAATGCAAGAAACATTTTTCTTTGTTAACAGCGGTTGGAGGTGTACGAGCATATGAAGTGCAGATGAATGATAAAAATGTTAGCCTCGCGTTTAGTTTTTAAGAATACATAGGACCGTTTTTCACGTTTATATGTAACCTTCCAAGACTTCTCGTATTAAGAATGCCTTGCAAATTAAAACACACTGATTATAAATATTACAGAAATTAACACGAAAATTAATGATATGCTGAAGAAGCATATATTCTTATTTCCCTTGTAAAATATGTCTTGTTTTATAAATGACATTTTCTTCAATTAAACCCAATAGCTTTTGAATTAATCTGTAATGCCGCACATAGCCTATTTAAGTAAACATTTTAAAAAATTGCGTAACTATTGACCAAGGAAAACTATTTGAAATTAATATTGTGGCGTGGAAATTTTTTTNTTGACCAAGGAAAACTATTTGAAATTAATATTGTGGCGTGGAAATTTTTTTTGTAAGTATTGTCATAACATTATGTTCCACTACTAATGCTTCGATTTTGGAAAATGGGAATTTCACACTATACATAAAAAAATAACTGTTCAAACAGTAGGCNTCACTACTAATGCTTCGATTTTGGAAAATGGGAATTTCACACTATACATAAAAAAATAACTGTTCAAACAGTAGGCAGTCTGCATTTGGCAGGTGTCTACTTGCTGTCAAAATATCAGGTATACCCGTTTTACGTAAAAAAAAACTTATGGGTATTACTAAGTTTTCTGTATAAGGACGTGTTTATTTCATCATGATGATTGCTAATGATGAAAATGATATTTGGAACGACATCCAATAGATCTGTCTGAAANACGTGTTTATTTCATCATGATGATTGCTAATGATGAAAATGATATTTGGAACGACATCCAATAGATCTGTCTGAAAATAATTGACCATAATTACATTGAGACAAAAGGATACTATATATACGCAATTTTCAACATATAAGTTACATAATTAATATTAAATCGTATAAAAATTATTTAGTGAGTTAGTTTTGAATCACTGAATATTTGTATTATGCGTATGCAACTATGAGCTATCTTATTGCGCTAAACAATTTACGGGCCGTCGATGAACATAAATTCACCTAAAACAAAGCCACAGTACCGTTATGTCTAATTATCAGTGTTACTGGTGTGTAAACTGGCATTAAATTTCATTTCGCACAGAAATACATTTTACAGACCCCCATAAATTTCATATAAAAGCAAATATTCAACGTTTGGTATATTTGACGCACGTATCCGCCATCGTGGCTATTTACATTTTGAAAATAGGAGACACTCTGCTGAAAGAAGCGTGACGCCATTAAAATTGGAAGAGCGTACTGTGGTGATGACCACATACGGTATTGCATAAAGAACGATATTCGTTCATCACATTGCGAAACCCTTTGTTCGCAATCAGCCCCCAGCACCCAGAGCTTCGTTTCGAAATGCGTCTTCTCTCAGTTGCAGTTACAGGAGCAAGTCCCGCTATTGGCTTGGCTGCCTACGGCTTATTGGTCGCTTTTGAAAGCGATGCTTAAAATCTACTTCTCGTCTAATTTAGTATTCTTCCGCTATTCGTAGAATGTACGTTGCCATGGATCTATAGTTCATTCGCGATATCTTCACATTTTTTTAATCGAACCTTCGAAAAAAGTACACTGTGAGCAATACGTGATTGGTTGTTTCCTAAATAGGCAATGTGTCAGAGACACTTTATATTTGTGTCAACATAGAACTACCTTATTTTTGGATAAATTGAAATTTTTACTTCTATTTTACGTATAAATGAAAATATTTCATTTATAATGTTAACATGAATAAACACAGAAAGAAAATAGGTGCGTTGGTAACATGTAGTAAGGAATAGTTCTTATGCACAATATCATTACACTGAGTGCGCACGAATGCACTGCGTGGTCCCTTTGCCTCTAGACCCAGTCGGCTCTCAAGACCGCGATGTTAAGAGCTGCTTAAACCTCTTCACTCACTCTACACTCGGTTAAGGTTAATTCTACTCAGGTTAGGAACAAAACGAGATTTCTCATTGGAGAGTATGGCATAGGGAAAATTCCCGCTGTTAGGTGCGCAGTGTTCCAAAAGGTAACTTTTAATTAAAATCTCAAGCTACCTGAATAATAAAAGAGAAAGATTTTACTTAGTTACGAAGTTATTTTATATTTTATTTGTGATTGCCATTATCTTGTTTTTTAAAGTAGAAAATAGAGGAAATCTGGCTCACTGCCGACACTAGTACCTACCTAGTGGCGAAAATTTTCCCTTCACCAAACTTTTAACAACGATATTCCAACCTTTAGTAGAAGTAAACATAGCTCGGTTAAGCTTTGTTTGCATGAGGCGGAGGAATATCCTACAAGTAGAACTTCAACAGGGCTTCAGAGAAGAAGGAATGAACTACAAAAATGGACTATAATGACTTCGTTCATGCGCCAGTCAAGCGAAATCGTGAAATTATTAGGAACCTAAATGTGTTGGTAACAACCCAATTCCTACTTTAATGTGTATAACGTAAAATACACCAAACTGATTTGCCAATAAATATCCACATTACACTCGCAATACGTCAATACTTAAAACTACTGTATTTTACTTACGGTTTCCGCCTGCCTGGCGCTTGAACTGCGTTGCAGAGTTTTTGAAATCCTGGTTTTTTTTAAAGAAACTATTAAACGTGCCTTTAGTGTGTTTACCTACGCTAAGACGCCATGCTCCAGACGAGGAGGAAATGGTACTTTAATGTTACCACGCATGCTGTAAATATTATTTTGAATCCCTCCAATGTAGTTAAAAACTGCTTTTTCAGGCTGCCGTATGTTAACACATACAAGCCGGACACGAGTCAAACTACGCTAGGAGCCTGTACTGAACTTTTCTACAGACTTTCCATCAATAAAATGGCAGTGCCACCACTGAAACTCCCATAGTTACACACAGCTCTACGAGAACACTGCACATCAGTTCAGAGCCCTGCGCGTAGCGGCGATGACGCTCTTGTGGCGCGTGCCAGTGTAACCCTTATAGCTTCCACGCTTCTCGGCCAAAAAAAAAGAAGAGAAGAGAAAAACGATGCAGCAGATGGGACCCTTAACCCGTTCAGTCATGTGTCCATGATTGGAGCCACGTTACACACGAAGTATTTTTAATGGTTGGAACTGTACTCAACAAGAAGCGTCTTCTTCCCGATAAATCTGATTTGTTGAAGTTTCTGCACCTCTCATTTGTGAGTAGTTAATGCTGATAGCAGCGAACACGCAGTGCGTTGCTCGCTCACACTCGACACAAGTACAGCACCTGTAAACAAGTTTAACGATCGCGACACTTGAGCTCGTAAATTAATTCGAAACTGAAGGGTGCGTCAGCTGCCAACTTAACAGCTTAACATATTATCCCGAGTATACTCGTTCACGTGAAATCATGACCGGTGCTGTACAAGTCTAGAAGTCAGCACTAATAGAGGATCAACTAGAATCCTTTACATTTGTGCCGAAGTGTCAGTTGGCATCAGAAATTCCTAAGTACTATTCACACTCAAAATTTCTTCTTTTGAAACACCTGAAATGAAAAATTTATTTGTACGTCCAGGGGTTAACGCGAGAACATACAAGTTTGTATGTACGGTAACACATACGGAGTTGAAGGGCAGTAATTCTGTTTTAACCTCTTAACGTGCAAATTAATTTTCCGTTTCTGGCGATGCAAAAGAAGAACATTTTTGTATGAATAATACTTACAAATTTTTTATGCCAACTGACACTTAGACACCAATGGGAAGTGTTTCTATAGATCCGTAGTACAAGATGTAACCAATTATAAAATAGTTTGTGCTTCAGCAGCAACCATTAGCATTTCCCAGTGAAAGGCGCAGCGTGTATTGGTGCTAGCTTATGGACTTGTACAGCTCCGACCATGATTTCACCTGTTATGCAACACGTCAGGCGTGAACAAATATACTCGGGAAAGTATTTTGAGGAAAGTTTGATTTAAAAAGAGTTTGCCGCGAAGAGCGTATAACCAGCTACACGCACCAGTCAAGTACATATGTCAGCACAAATTCACCTGGCAATTTGGACTCACACCTGCCTTTTGCGCGGCCCCTTCCGATTGTCACTGTTGCGTGCAGTCGTGCATGTCACGTCCTGCCTGTCCAAACTACCTCCTCTTCCTCCAAGCACCGGAAATGTCGCTCATTAACGAGCGGGAGCAGGGATTAAAGGCGGTAACGCATTCTCATGGATGAAGTTTTCACCGGCTATGGCAGTATTCAAGTAAAAGTACATCCCAAATCACGGCAGGCATATGTTCTCGTCACCGTACCTGATATTAAAAAATCTACGAAAACTCAGACGTAAAAACTATGCCTTAATTAACTGTTTTTTGTGAAACTTACTAAATAAATGTTCCATACATCTGCAAGTGTCCATTTCTATTAGACTTGTGATTGCCGACAAATTTAACCATGAACCACGAACAGCAAACTTTAACATGCATGTGCGTGTTCCATAAGTTAACGCGATATAGTTACAGACGATAAATGCTATTTAATTACTAAGTAAATAATGATTGGATAAATAAACTGGCCGTCGGAGGTACGCAGGTCCCTTCGCGTATAAAATGCAACGCAAGAAGTGGAATGGAATAATTCGCGCGCCTGACACGCGTCGCTTCGCCAACAAGTTGACTTCGGACGTGTCGCTGGTGGGGGAGAGTTGCCGCCTGCGTCGCAAACGAGGGCGTTCAGCGGAGCCGGTCGGCAGAGAGGACACACGCCGAAACATTCAGCGCCGTGGCGTTCTGCATGTTTAACCGCTCCATGGAGCACGACAATCAAGGACGATCTGCCCAGCAGGACTTCCCCGCCAGTCTTCCCTCTCTGTGTGTGTTTTGAAACTGGATTTACTTTACAGATTGTTCACGGTCAAATGAATACTTTTGAAGGTACTTCCATTTGGAATATTAGCCTACATATATATTTTATTTTAGCCGTATACGTTAACTTCCGAGTGTGGTGGAATACACAGACTGTGTTTATGACTTACGTTCCAATATTTATTTTAAAAGGTGGTTAAATTATAGATGGCTGAAAATAAAAAAGTAACTTGGACCTCACAAGTGCTCACTTTACCGTGAACAGCCTACACAAGGATACAAACACTGAATCCCGTGCTACATTAACTTTTTTCCTTAAAACTCGGCTTCACCCCCTTTTTTACAAAATGCTTCGTTTTCGCGTCATATAAATATGTTCTCGACTTTTTACAACAAGCAGAGAACACGCAATTAAAATTGCGCTCAGAAATATTAAACAACTCGTAAAGTGTAAATTTTATACAATCGTACATTCTCAGGAATTACTGTGAATTGAAAATTATGACGAGAAAACGAAGAATTTTTGCAAAAGGGGTAGAGCCGAGCCTTAAAGGCGTTGAATATCAAACAAATTAATAAGTTTATATTTTTTACCAAACGTTGTTCAAATTGTACGTTTTGTATGCGATGAAATTTTCCTTAAAAAAAATACAATTCATATTTTTTGAATAATTTGATGCCAAATACATTTTTTCTGTTTTTCTGCAGCCAGAATAACAAATACTAACTAAACTGTACAAATGTAAAACATTTACTACGTAAATTAATGCCGTGGACTTCTCCTTGACTTCGACATATATGTAGTAACCAAATAACAGTTCGTAAATTTAAAAAAAAATTGTTTAAAATACATTTTTTTATATTTAAGATTTTTACATATATATAACTTGTTATTTGGTGATTACATATGTGTCATACGGCAGCCGATGACATTAGTTTACGTTGTAAATTTTTTCATCTGTACTGCTTAGTTAGTATTTGTTATTACGGCTGCAGCAAAACAGAAAAATTATATATTTGACATGAAATTATTTAAAAAGAATAAAATGTAAACTTTTCTTATTCTAGGAAAATGTCATCACATACAATGGGTACAAGGTGATCAATGTTTGGTACGAATATAAAATTATACATTTTTTGGTATCCGTTATCCTTAATACGGCTGCCTAGTGATAGACAAGCTGAGCGAAAACATGAAAGGTTTCATATGTTAAATGTTTTTAGGTGTGTCTCGGCCACCTTTCACGATATCGCTTTCAAACATAACACACTTTACTTTGTCCATATTTTCCCGTGCCACATTTCTACAAAACGCTTTGTGTAAAAATTTCAAGACCCTGAAAATTACGGGTAAATTAAGATGTCTAGGCTCTAAGAAACCACAAGGACACTTAATTCTTATTGATTTACTCCTACTTGCTCTCTCGTAGCATAGTTCTTCTCTTCAAAGGACGCAACGTGTTTTTTTTTTCATGCGATGATGTAGAAGGTAACTGAGCCACGCGCGAAATCATTTAACATGTAAAACCATATCCTTTCGTTGGCCAGTTCCAAACTATGCAACGCCCTTAATATTCTATAAAATAAAAACCACAAACAGTTGCATTAATCACGTCAGTGATGAGGGTAGAGTAATAGCACTATAATTTATTTCCAGTAAACTTCCTATACGGTGATGGAAGTTTTTAACCTATGCACAAGAATGGAAAATGTACCACATAACAGGCTGCAGGTATAGGAAAACTATTATACGATGTTGGAAAGTTTTCTCATATACGACTATTTCTTGGAGAAATGTAGGGAAGCGACCGAGGATTTATGGAGGGGAAAGTTTTCACCACTCATACTTTTTCAGTATGCGTAAACACTGATGTGGT